>JAWNNO010001055.1:0-265270 GCA_035044985.1 Lordiphosa fenestrarum | reverse complement strand
TTGACGGCGCAGGCAGAAGCTTTCAAATTAAGAGACACTCAGCTTAGGAATGACTTCGAAAAACAAATTAGTGAACTATCGGGTCGGTTGAGAAACACACAGCTCGCTGTACCAGAGGTAAAGGTTTTCCAAGACGTGTAAATTTTAGAGGGCATCTATTGTGACGAACCTCTGGACGCAGTTAAAGGCATTCCAGAATTCCAAGGCTCACAAGAAACATACATGGCTTGGAGACAAGCGGCTCACGCCGCATACACAATTTTTGAAAAATATAATGGAAGCTCCCGACATTATCAGGCTGTCATTATAATTCGGAGTAAAATAAGGGACCCCGCCGATGCAGTTCTCGCATCATTTAACACAGCTTTGAACTTCGAGGCCATCATAGCACGGCTTGATTTCACATACTGCGACAAACGGCCGATCCATGTTATTCAACAGGAAATGGGCACCCTTAGGCAGGGTGGCTTGTCAATATTGCAGTATTACGACGAGGTGGAGAAAAAACTCACCTTGTTAACAAACAAAGATAACATGTCCTACGACAAAGACCTAGCGAAAGGAATGTGTGAGAAGTTTAGGGCCGATGCCCTAAGAGTGTTCGTTTCAGGACTAAAACGTAGCCTGACGGATGTTCTGTTTGCGGCTCACCCTCCCGATATGCCGTCGTCACTTGCGTTGGCGCAAGAGGTTGAGGCTAACCATGACAGGTACGCTTTCGCCACAAGCTTTGTCAGAGGGCAAGAAGAAAAATCATACAAGGCCGAACTGCGAACTCAACACCGCACTCAGCTCAACAACCAAGACCAAAGGGGCAACCCTCAAACAGGTCAGGGGAAAAGTCCGTTTTTCAAAAAACAAAAAGGTCAACAGCAGTCCGACAGGGCTCCAGCCAAACCCGGAAACGGCAGCGCAACAGAACCGATGGAGGTCGATCCGTCCTCGTCCAAGTTCAGGCTGGTAGGCTCAGAAACCACAGGGCTCAGGCAAATACAATGCAAAGCAGAGTCATGGCTACAAGCGTTCAAACACGTCAGATCGCATGACAGACCAGAGGCGACAGAGGGTAGACCATATTGCCCCTGGCTCGGGGCAAGACGCAGATTATAATGAAACGGCCAACGAAGCAGTGACCGAAACCGAGGCGGACTCTGAGGCCGGCTATGAGACTGACTACGTCAACTTTTTATCAGACAATGTCAGTTTTTTAGGGCAAAGTCCCTGCTGCCATTGGTCCGGCGAAAGATCGCAGGTATCCCTATGACATTCTTGATCGACACGGGCACGTCTCGAAAAACTACATCAAGCCTAATAAGCATCTCAAAGGCGTCGTCCCGGTCGAGTCAATATTTGTCGTCCACTCCATGCACGGTTCAAACAGCATAACCAAAAAATGCATGCTGCCGATGTTCGGTGCTAGGGCAATTTCTTTTATTAAATACCGTATCCACATTCGATGGAATAGGTCCGTCGAATTTGCCCATATGCCCTGTATATAAACTTGTATAAATCATGGGCTGAACCATGGCTCGAACCATAATCATGGCCCAAAAACCTTGAACCTCAAAGTTCTATCCTGTTTCGATTCCTGTTATTGATTTCTTGAACCAAAAGTGTCCATTCTTTCTGTAGCTCTCTCAGAATAATCTACATTTTAAGTAGAAAATTCTTAAAAATTCAAATACTCAAAATTGGTTGCCCAAATCCGTTTGTACTCAAAATAATCTTTCCAATATTGTATGTTCTAAAAACAGATTTTGCAGCAACATAAAATAAATTAATTTAAGCTGGAGATTAGCATTTAGTTCTGTCGCATAAATCTCAGCAATAGATAAGCCAAATACAACATACAGCTTTTAGCTTGGGCGGTCTTTGCGTATCAATTGAATAATATTCTTAGTATACAGCCATTTGTTGGGTCTTTTCTTTAAGAACTGCGTCATCGGCAGAGCGTCATAAAATATCGCACGACTTGGCGCCGAATGCCAGAAGAATTGTTATCAATGAACAATAAGTTCAAATCTATTTGACACGCCCTCTTTTTCTTTTTTTTGGTTTCTTACACTACGTAAAGCGTATCGCCAGACCAAAATAAAACTACGCAATATCACGAGACTTTCTAGCAAGAACTTCTTTCGAAGTGCCCAAGAAATTAACTATTGTGCGCTGATAAGAGGGCTACATAAAATTTTCAATTGATAATTGACTGCGAGAGTGTGTGTGTGTGTGTGTGTGGTGTTTGGGCCATAAAACATATATAAATTTATAAATATTCAAGACCTTATCTAGGCGCCAACTTTCAAACTCACATTTTGCAGTTTCCTTCACTTTCACAAGCACTTTGCACTTTTTTGCCTTTAGATTTGTTTTTGCAGTCTGTATAATTCCTCCGCGGAAACTTAACCGTTAGCAGTGACAATGCAGAATAAATGTAAATCCGTTGCCAACATTTGTTTATATAGGCGCCAAAAAAAGGGTAAATCAACAGGTACACCAATAGCAGCACACGCACACGAGTAACGAGCGAACGACGACTACACTTCGGCTGGCTTAAACAAAACTCGCTTTTCAAACTGGGGGCGGTCCGTGGGTGGGTGGGTGCTATTCTAATGTTCTGGTGGGTGGTTGATAGACCTCACCCTTTCTGCGTTCACTGCGTACGCAAGCACTTGAAATATGAATTTGTTTTTATTATCAAATGACGCTGTCTGCGGGTTGTTCTTAACGCCTTCTGGTGCGTTTGCCAACTAAAACACAACTCAAACGCTCACATCCGATCCGCGATCTTGTACTATTTACGATCAGTGAGCGGCGGCGATTGCGATTCGAGCGGCCCGGGGCGATTGTCGTGCCACGCTTTTGACAAATTCTTCCGATAAGGCTAAGATTTATGGTCGAAACACAGGAGATTACTCTACGAGTTTTAACGAGAGTGCGAGTGCTCTATGAAATTTGTGGTAATTGAATCAAACTGTGGGAAATATTAGGCGGCTCGGTCCTAAAATGATACAAAAACCAAAATCTGAAAGGTTTCGGTACGGTTTAGAGCTGCTAAGCATCTCAGTTACCATACCCAATTAACGTTTATAGACCCAAATTGTTAACACTTTTCAGCACCTTCTCGATCTCAAACTCTGAATTCAGTCTCATAACTGATTCTGCAGAATTGCCATTTCTTGCGTAAGCTAAGAACTAATGTCGTGCAAATGTAAGTAAGGCAGGCAGCAGGAAACATCTCCGATATTAATAAGCTGGCCGGGTTGTTGTGCAGCGGGTAGTGTGTGTTCCTGCTGTGCAAAGGGTCGTGGGTTCTCGATCCCCGCCCTCGCGACATTTCATTAAAACTTACACACCCCGGTCACCTTCACCAGCTTTGAAGAGCAACCACCCATAAAAAAGCTTCTCAAACTTTGCGCTCAGAATTGACCTTAAACTGTAGGTCCCCTTCTCTTGTGCAAAACTTTTATACATTTTTTTTTAGATATTCTGGATCAGCAACGTCAGTCGAGTCGATATTGCCATGTCCGTCTGTTTGATCACTTACATCTCACAGACTAGAAGAGCTTTCTCTGTAGAGCAAACAAATTTTAGATTTAGATCAAGTTTGTTTCAAATTGTGGCCTCGACCCCGAGTGTTGAATATCTTTTAAAATGTTCAAGAAGTCGAGCTCCTATTTTGCAATGTTCAAATGTTCATAGAGATGGGATAATAAACGGCAGAGCTATAAAGGTTATAAGAAAAAAAAGGTTATAATGTTGAAATACTTACATAAATGTTAGTGCTCTGTTATATAACATAAACTGTATACATTAATTCCACTAAGGTATTCAAGACCCAAAGTTGAGCTGTGGAGTTGTTCAATTGATCATATTTATAGAATAATTTCCTTACTTTAAGATTAATTTTTAGAGTACCCAAAAAACTTGAGCTTTTGCAATCAACAAAGATGCTGGCTACTTCCACTTTTCTGTGCTGAGTTTGAGTGAAGTTGAAACTCATTTCAAATAGTTTCAGAACATAATAACGACATTTTTTTGAAAATTACTAATACTATATTTGTAATTATGCTTCAGATTTTAAAAACAAAATATTTCCTGAAACCCAGCAGGCATTTTTTATCGCGGAAGATCAGAATGCGATTCTTCCAGTGGGTATAAGCATTACTCTAGTGATAACTCATTGCCATTGCATTCTCATCTTCCTTCGGGAAAAAGTGTTTCACTCCTCTGCCACACTTCTGGGCGATAAGAAAGCGTTAGCTCTGGGAGATAAGAGAGCGATACTTCTGGTAGATGGGAAAAAGTGTCTTCTGAAAGTTAAGAATGCCATACTTAATGAGAATAAGAAAGGGTTTCTTTCAAGAGTTAAAAAAGTGACTTTATCTGGAGATACCTTATCTCTGAATCGTTGTACTACTAACTATGCTTTGCATGATCCGTTTAGAGTCCTCTGCGCTGATTACAATCAACCCTGAGCTTTCTCTTTCTGCTGTAAAAACCTCTATTTTAACATATCTAGCCCGTAGTTAACATTATTATTATCATTTTCCTTTCGATTTGTTATAACTAAAACCGAATCGATTAACGGTTGCTGCCAGCTGATCATACTCATTTAACTTAAATAGTTTTTACTGGTGTCCTCAGAAGCATTTAATCTCGATTTTGATCAAAAAACCGCTCTATTTCTTCTATTATCGTAATGATGTGTGTTATGAGCTTCTTCCGTCTGGGCTGGTTTTGTGATAGCTAATCACTTTCCGAATTTTTTCATTATGTTTTTTTTTCCTTTAATTTATCATGTTTTTATACTCTGTACCGTAGGTACATAGAGTATTATAAGTTTGTGCAAAAGTATGTAACATCCAGAAGGAAGCATCTCCGACCCCATAAAGTATATATATTCTTGATCAGCATCAACAGCCGAGTCGATATAGCCATGTCCGTCTGTTCGTCTGTCTGTCCGTATGAACGCACAGATCTCAGAGATGGTAAGAGATAGAGGTTTGACGTGTATGGGACATATGCTTCTTATGTCTGCAGGCAGATCAAGTTTATTTTCAATTTTGGCCACGCCCCCTCCCGCCCCCGCAATTTAGAAAAAACGTCATATCTCCCACAGTTTTGAAGATAGATGGCTTGTTCCTTCTGGACATATTTAGTTATTAGAATAACTTATCGATCCGCCAAAGGAATGAAGAAGATCGGATGAACGGTTTTCGAGTTATGATCAAAAGACAAAATTTCTTGGTACAGAGTATGTTATAGTCGGGCTTGACCGACTTTCTTTCTTGTTTTTTAAGAATTCTCAGGGTCAAATTGGACTATTGATTAACAGTCAACTTAAAAGTAAATCAACAACAATGGAACAGTACACAGTAGCAAAACGTGTCCTGTTTTCTAAATGTTTCAAGGTACTCGCTGCTCTATCGACAGCAGACTTCCATATGTGATTCCAGGCTCTTCTCAAATTGATTTCTAAAGCAGCTTTCCATGACTTTGAAGAATCACTCAAACTTGGGTGTTTATAAACACTGGAGCATTCTTAAGACCATGTTAAAAATTGTTACTATGTATTTATATTAATTTATTAAAGTATGTAACAAATTTCAGACAAGAGAATTACACAGAAAACTTCCAGGGTTAATGAACTTCCGTTTAATTCAAAAAACTTTTATTCACAATTTCAAAATTACCTTCTGCAACTCAACTCAGCCGTAATCCCCTAGCAAAGTTCATTAGCTTTGAATTAGAAAAAAAAAATTCTCAAGGGTCTTTTCACTATAATTTATAGTGGCCCTCCAATCAGCCTAATTCCCCAATTTGCTGTACAAGTCAATAAACTCGCTCAGATTTTAGAAATTTCTTAAAAAGTGAACTAGGTCAATGTCAATTTTTGGACGGATGTTAAGACTTTGCAAGAAGACTGACAACTGGCACAAGATTAAGTATTTCTAATTATTCTAAAATTAACAGTGTCCATCCCGTTTCTGCTCTGGACTTAGCTTTAATAAATGATGAAATTTTATAATGAGGTGGCATCATCCAAAATATGAACTAGAGATTGAATTTATGCTTATTCTTGAAGCAAAGTTCAAATATGATTGACTTTAATGGTAATTCAACACCCACGCTTAATTGTTTTATGCTTACATCAGCCAAAAATAGATCAACTAGATGGTCAATTACAGAGGGTGTCCCAAATCTTATCACTAGAGCTCTGACTAATATTGATAAGGCTGCTGATTTATGGGGGAGGCAACTAAACATATCAGTTTTAATTGACACTTATTAAAAGTGGAAAAAAAGAGGAAGCATATTGAAACATTCACAAATCACGTGTCAGATTGTAGTTATGAGATCACGAGACTTTCATCAGACGATAGACTCTTCTTTATAAATACACTCTGCCACAATTGAATAGATTCGAATAAAACTACTCAGAATAGCAAAGAATCCAGACTGAAACAAGAAAGAAAGTTGGTCAAGCCCGACTATAACATACTCTGTACCAAGAAAATTTGTCTTTTGATCATAACTCGAAAACCATTCATCCGATCTTCTTTATTTCTTTGGCGAATCGATAAGTTATCCTAATAACTAAATATGTCCAGAAGGAACAAGCCATCTATCTTCAAAACTGTGGGAGATATGACGTTTTTTCTAAATTGCGGGGGCTAGAGGGGGCGTGGCCAAAATTGAAAATAAACTTGATCTGCCTGCAGACATAAGAAGCATATGTCCCATACATGTCAAACCTCTATCTCTTACCATCTCTGAGATCTGTGCGTTCATACGGACAGACAGACAGACGGACAGACGGACGGACGGACAGACGGACAGACGGACATGGCTATATCGACTCGGCTGTTGATGCTGATCAAGAATATATATACTTTATGGGGTCGGAGATGCTTCCTTCTGGATGTTACATACTTTTGCACAAACTTATAATACTCTATGTACCTTCAGCACAGAGTATAAAAATGCTCTTAGCCCACGAATTGTTATAAAAGATGCGTCCCAAAACTTAAATCCTTTGGAAAAACTTAAATTCATTCATTAAATTGTGTTTCCAATCAGAATTAGAATTAATTCCCTGTCGATCCTTAAATCATTTCCTTTTTCAAACTTCTCCACTGCACCGGAAAACATTCTCTGACCACATAGAGTTGGTCCGAGCTAACCCCTGGGCTTTAATAGCTCTGAAAACCAAAACTAAAACTTTATAATGTATCCAAACCCTACGGACCCAACTTATGTTACGTAAAATTATAAAGGACACCCAGATTAATGGTTTCCAATAACTCTGCACTTTCTAAAGTCAAAAACTAATATCTGTCTAAAAAGATTTAAGAAAATTTCTGAGAGATTGACTTAAGAACGGGGCTTAAACCCTGTAGTTTTACGTTTTAGTACTGAGAGTTTCTTTCAGCACTGAAATCATGCCTAAAATCAGCATGTCTGTGTTAAATTCATGTCTGAAACTCATATAAAGGATGCCATGAATTCAGTACTAGCCCTTCAATTTCAAAGCTGATTTCAGCTATGATTCAGGTCTGAGCCGAACAGAAGGAAAGAGCTAAGATTTGTTGGAGTTAAGGGCCACCTGTTAACAGAATGAAGTTTTTGACTTCAAATCGCATTAGATGCATCCTCAAAAGTCCGAAAGTATGATTTTGACGTTATACTCTAGAAATGGCCTAGAAATAGTATGAAATCAAGGCCGATCCTTAAACAGAAATGAGCTCTTACACCTTTTTTTGAGACTGCCTTACCTTCGAAAGTTTTAAAATTATTATTTTCCGTGCAAATTTAAAGACAAATTGAAAAATTATGCCAGAAAAGGACTTGAGGGCTTGAGACTCCGTAATATTAACAACGATTCTTGAACTTTCGACACTTTTCTTACTGCCTTATCATAGAAAATGCAGAAAAAATTATATTTCGAACAGTTTTAAGCGAAATTTAGAACGTTATCCTTAAGTACATGCTTAACAGGCGGAATAAAGAGCGATCCTAGCACAGAAATGTTTTTTTTTAACATATTTTTTATCTTGTCGCAACTTTGAAAGTCTGAAAAATAACGTTCCAAGCAGGTTTATTATAAAATCGGGTATAACTCTTACTAAAATACGGGCTTTAGGATTGAAATTTGGCAGAATTTTGACAGAATCAAGAACATAAATGAAGTTTTTGTCATTTCACGGGCTGACTTAACTTCAAAAGGTTGGAAAAAAGGGCTTTACGCGCAGACTTGAGGGAAGAAACCGGCTTTTTGCGAAAACAGAAACAGAGAAAATAAATAAAGACTGAATCAATGAACCAAACCGACACTCAGGATCAGGAACAGTCGGTTTTAAAAACCAAGTAAAACACCGAACTAAACCAGTCCTTATTTCCAATCGTCCCGGAGAGAGACTAAAATTCTTACACTTTCTGTAGAAACGACTAGAATTCTTTCCAAAATTTTGAACTGAAACATTTTCAGAATTGGAGTTCCTCAAAAAGCTAAGTCTTGATGCAAATCTTCCCTAAGAAAAAGTAATCAGTTTCTACTGAATCGACTAGAATTCTTACACAATTTTCAACTGAAACATTTTTAATAATTTAATTCCTCAATAGTTGGAACCAACGTTAACTCATTTCCTTATCACATTCCATATTAATTTACGACATTTGAATTCAAACTTTTCGGCCCGCACTTACCAACACTGCCAGCCCTGCCGCCAGCAAGTGGTTATTTTTCCCTTCACCCACCTACGGTCACACTCTATTCAGCTGTGCTGTGGTGGGGGCGTACGGGAGAGTGCGAATAAGAAAATAAGGAAAAGTCATGTCGACGCTGCAGCTGGAATTTTCACAGGCAATGGCCGACTTCAAGAAAATGTTTCCGGACATTGATCGCGAGGTGATTGAGGCCATTTTGCGTGCTAACCTGGGTGCAGTGGATCAGACGATTGATGCCCTACTGGCCATGTCCATTGATAATCAGGTAAGGCAAGAGGGACGTCCGTGTGTGTGTGTGTTTGTTTGTTTGCTTGTGTATACTAACAGCAGCTTACTACTAACCGCCTACATATATATATATGCATGTGACTTGGGTTGGACAGAATGAAAAACTGCGCAATGAACTGGATGCTAATGTCTCACCACAACAGAGTCTCATCAATTTGAACGAAGCGGAACGCGATGGTCAGCAGCAGCAGCAGCAGCTAATAGACACCACAGACGGAGGGGCGGCTGCAGCAGCAGCGGCAGCGGCTGGCAAGCTACTGGCCACATCCACTGCATCACCGAATCATCAGAATACGGGTGCCTCGCCCAAGCAAAGGCCAGCGAACAAGTCTCAGCAGAATACGCCCACCAAGCGACGGGAACGGCGCTGGAATCCACCCATACTGGGTGTCCTACCACCCGGTTTTCTGCGCATTACCCCGGCTGCTGGTCAGCAGGACTTCGAGTTGCCCGATGAACAGTTTGCCATGATGTTGCAGAACGAGGAGTTTATGAATCAATTACGCTGGAATCAAGACTTTATGAATGCCTTGGAAAAGGAGCAGACGGGCAAAACCAAGGGCGAGGATGATGCACCGTTTCAGGAGAGACTCAAGAATATGGGCAAAATGTCACGTAAAAAATTCCTACAAATGGCTCGAGTGTTCACCTGGCAGCGTAACAAAAAGGTGACCACGGCCAAGCAGATTGATTCCTTGCCATTGCGTGAAGAGCCCAGCGATGATGAGGATCATCATCACCAGCAGCAGCAGCAACAACAGCAGCAGCAGCAACAGCAGTCGAGTCAACAGAGCCATCAAACTCAAGAGCAGGGTCAATTGCAGTTGCGCAAATGAAGCAACCGAGGAGTATACCTAAATACACTTTTGTTATATCTTATCTCAAAGGCCATAACGTGATCCAGAGATCATGTATGCTAAATGTGAAATCTCTACTTCCCCTTCTCCCCCAAAAACACACCCCCCCATTCAACAAGTAATCTCTAGAATTAAGATTGTTGAAGAAATGAAAGGGTACTTCCTTTCGCCATCCATACCCAATTCAGCAATCCAATCTTTCTCAATAACAAAATATTTCCTTCTCAGCAAACACTCAAAAATGACATAAATTACATCCAATTTATATTAATTCTAGTTTTTAAAACCTTCTGTTATAAACCTAAAGTGCAATTTTCCTTCCCACACATCCCAGTGCAATATCATCTTAAAGTATAGTTTTTGTCCTTTGTTTATGTTGTTGCCAAATTAGCATTAGTTAAGTTTTTATCGATATACATATTAATATATAAAGATATATATATATTTTTTAAATGGCTATTCTGGACTGATTTGTTAACATCACGAAATCTCTGTAAACACCCCTAAAAAATCCTAGTCATAAACTCCACTTAATTGTACAGTTACCGCTGCTATTTATGTCTATTTTATCTCAGCTTCCCCCATATCAAGCTTTATCCCCGATACGTACGTATGTCAAGAACTAAGGCAGCTAACTCTTTTAGTAAGAATAATACAATATGATCATTATAATTATTATTATTATTATTATACGGAAATGTAATTGTATTTGTATAAATATTTGAAGAAACAAAAGAAGAAAAACCCCCTTTATCCCCCCTATACTGTACCCATCTACTATTATATTCCAAGTATAAAATACAGATTAATATTTCAAAATTTAATGGTTATGAAGGCATTTATATGTTCAATTTACTGAGTTAGAATTCTGTTGTTATACTAGCTCCAAATAGACCTGTGATTGGCCATTCACAGTGTCTGGTAACTGCTAAACAAACGATGAACCTTGGAGCTTAGGTTAAAATATTAAGACAGTTGAATTGAATCGGAATTTCTTAGGTATACTTAGGGTATTTCGTCCAAATTGAATATACAAAGTCAAATACCCCCCCTAAATGAGAAAAATAACTTTTTCTTTGTTTTTCTTTTATATTTTTATACTCTGTACCGTAGGTACATAGAGTATTATAAGTTTGTGCAAAAGTATGTAACATCCAGAAGGAAGCATCTCCGACCCCATAAAGCATATATATTCTTGATCAGCATCAACAGCCGAGTCGATATAGCCATGTCCGTCTGTCCGTCTGTCTGTCCGTATGAACGCACAGATCTCAGAGATGGTAAGAGATAGAGGTTTGACGTGTATGAGACATATGCTTCTTATGTCTGCAGGCAGATCAAGTTTATTTTCAATTTTGGCCACGCCCCCGCAATTTAGAAAAAACGTCATATCTCCCACAGTTTTGAAGATAGATGGCTTGTTCCTTCTGGACATATTTAGTTATTAGAATAGCTTATCGATCCGCCAAAGGAATGAAGAAGATCGGATGAACGGTTTTCGAGTTATGATCAAAAGACAAATTTTCTTGGTACAGAGTTTGTTATAGTCGGGCTTGACCGACTTTCTTTCTTGTTCTTTTATACTTTTTATATTAAAACTGTCCAGATGCTTAAAACGCATAGAAGGAAGCATCTCCGACCACATAAAGTATATAGATTCTTGATCAGCCAGACGATCTGAGTGCATCTAGCCATTTCCGTCTGTTTTTATGTCATCTCATCCATCAGTTTGAAAGCTGTCTTCACCAAACTTTGCACAAAGTCTTTTATTACAAATAAGCTGTACATTTGTCGGAACCGGATGGATCGGATGACTATAGCATATAGCTGTCATAGCTGTACGATAGGTCAAAGAACTAGTTTTAGTGAGAGAAACTTTTTTGTGTTCAATGGGAACGCCTCCAAACTGTGTATTTCTTAGTTTGCTATGCTTTTTCATAATTCCACTAAGATTGGTCGAAATCGGATATATATAGCTATATAGTATAGCTGTCAATGAAGAGTAGAGTCAAAAAAGTAGTCTTCAATTTTTGCATTTACCTATTTTATGTACTTTCACAGAATTGTATAAGGTTTTTTCCAAATCGGATGACTATTGCATATAGCTGCCATAGGGACGATCGGTCGAAAAACTAGTATTAGTGAGAACAAATTTTTGGTTTTCAATAGAAACGTCTCTAAGCTTCGCATTTATTAGTTAGATTCGCTATTCCTTGATTCCTTAAAGTTTTCTCGAAATCGGACAACTATTTAGTATAGCTGCCATGGAAAAGATAGGTTTTAAAATAGTCTTAGTAAGGAAAATTGAAAAGTAGCGTCTTCAATTTTTCCGCTTACCTATTTTATGTACTTTCACACTATTCTACAAAGTTTTGTCATAATCAGATGACCATAGCAAACAGCTATACGCTATATGCATAGGAACAATCGGTCGAAAAACTAGTTTTAGTGGGAAAAATATTTTTGTTCTAAATGTTTGGGCTCTTTAAACATTCCAGCTATTAACATTATCTGCTTCAGCACAATTTTGACCAGTTTTATCAAAATGTATTAAGTATATCAAATATCTGCTAGGGTATATAAACTTCGGGCGAGCCGATATTCTCTTTCCCCTATTTTTTCACCCCTTTTTTTTAAAACTTCTGGACATTCTGGCTAGAAAAGCGAAAGCACAGTTAAAATTCAATCATATTTATCCGATATGTTTCAATTATTCTCGGCGATTTTTGTCACTTGAAGCAGCCTGCTAAATATTATATATTAAAGACCGATCGCCGTGCTAAGATCAGGGATTAAAACCGACGAATTATCGGTATCGGTTACAGGAAAAACAAATTGTTTCTGGTACAGTTCTGCCATTTTATTTCCATTGGCGAATCGGTTACTAAACAACCGTTTCGTTTACCGGTTAAATATACAACTTACATATGAGTTGATCAAATTATTCGAACATAGTCATTCCACACTTGTGTACTAGGAACTGCTAATACTACTTTCGATAACTCATATAGTTGGGGGATTTATAGGTAATGGAAATAAAGAGTTTTCTATTGTCAATTTTCAAAAACATCCACTACATATCATTTTTAAACCTAAAATATTAAATCTTCGCTTAAAAAATATCGCATAAGTATTTGGGATGGTGAATTTTACAGCTAAGAAATATTACTTTCCGATCAAACGAGCCTTAAAAGATTAAAATATGCCTATAAAAAAGCTTTAAAATCTAGACTGGATAGAGCATTTCCGAACATAGATGCGTATTCAGCAAACGAATATCATCTAGAATCACCATCAACCCTTCTAAATATATACCTTGTTGGACAGCAATGGTTGATTCGGCAAGTACAGTTAGCCCTTGAGCTAGCCTTTCAAACTCCAGTGCATTCCTGGATATACCTAGTGCATTTAAGAAAGCTAAGAGCTATATCAATACACAAGTCATTGGACTCTGCTGAGCTATAGAAGAGTACAAACCAATTGGCTTCATGCCACTGTGCACAATATTCTTCGGATGACTAATTACTTTAGCTGACCTTATCCTGACCAATAATAACATGCATCGTGCATAAAATTTTCGCTATCGCTTTCAGATTCAAGGCCAAATTTTTGAGGTTTTTTTTTTGGATGATGATGACGTTTCGTTTGAAAACATTTCTATTGCTTTAAATATGTATGATTTCATATTTTTCATTTTTATTCTAGGAACTCTACAAAGTAAGTTATTGACAACCAGATTGGATATCCCTTAAAAATATGGTAAAATAATTTTAAGTGTTTTGGGTTAATTTTATATGAAAGTAATGCGGAAATAGATTCTAATCTAGAAGTCTACACTTCTCTATTAACAACAGTCAGCATGGTGACAAGCTATTGAACATTGCTTTGTAAAGTTAAGTTAAATTTTTGAAGATTTAGGATCATTTTTTAATCTACTATACAAAGCAATCTGTTACATAAACCTACAAATAACAGAGCAAAATCTAAGCTTATTAAGAAGATGAGAAATTGGACCTTATACTATTTACCACCCCACATTACATTACAAACGAGAAAGCTAAGCTAACTTCGTCTGTGCCGAAGTTTTTATACTCTGTACCGTAGGTACATAGAGTATTATAAGTTTGTGCAAAAGTATGTAACATCCAGAAGGAAGCATCTCCGACCCCATAAAGTATATATATTCTTGATCAGCATCAACAGCCGAGTCGATATAGCCATGTCCGTCTGTCCGTCTGTCCGTATGAACGCACAGATCTCAGAGATGGTAAGAGATAGAGGTTTGACATGTATGGGACATATGCTTCTTATGTCTGCAGGCAGATCAAGTTTATTTTCAATTTTGGCCACGCCCCCTCCCGCCCCCGCAATTTAGAAAAAACGTCATATCTCCCACAGTTTTGAAGATAGATGGCTTGTTCCTTCTGGACATATTTAGTTATTGGAATAACTTATCGATCCGCCAAAGGAATGAAGAAGATCGGATGAACGGTTTTCGAGTTATGATCAAAAGACAAAATTTCTTGGTACAGAGTATGTTATAGTCGGGCTTGACCGACTTTCTTTCTTGTTATACCCTAAATATTTTCAAAAAATACTCTTTTTCCCATTTTCCGATCGATCTTTCGTATGGGAACTATATGATATAGTCATCCGATTTGGCCAAAAATTTGTAAAATTATGTGAAATCATGTGAAATAATCGAATACAAAATTGCAGGATGCTACCTTTAAAAACAAAAAAGTTTTTCTAACTAAGACTGTTTTTCAGACCTATCTTTTGTATGGCAGGTATACCATATAGTTGTCCGATTTTAATTAAACTTGGTAGAATTATAGAAAAACATAGAAAACCTACGATTACAAAGTTTGGAGTCGTTTCCATTGAAAAGAAAAAAGTTTTTCATACTAAAACTAGTTTTCCGACCGATTGTTCCTATGGGAGCTATGAGATATAGTCAACCAATCCGGTCGGTTCCGACATATTAGTAGTGTGCAGCAAAAAGAAGACTCTGTGCAAAATTTTAACTGGATAGCTTCAAAACTGAGACTAGTTCGCCTAGAAACAGACAGACAGACGGACGGACAAAGCTCAATCGACTCAGCTCGTCTCAGCTGATCAAGATTATATATAGTTTATGGGGTCGGAAATGAATATTTCTATGCGTTGCAAACTTCTGGGCCAAGCTATAATACCCTTTGCAAGAGTAAATGGGAATAGGATGCTTAGAGCAAATTGCTGGCCTCGATGGCTAACGCTCAACTTGTTCATTCTGCTGCGCTTGTATTCAGAAGTCCCAGAAGCATGCTATGATAAAGTATGTTCAGCAAATTTGTGTCGTCGATTGCTCGCCTGTTCTGCTTAAAGGCTTACCTTTCATTACTCTTTCATTCTCTTTGTAGAATGACCATTTCCAGGAAAATGGACTTGATGAGAATACTCAAAATGTTTCTTTCCCATCGCCCATAAATTCTCATTAGCTTACATGAATTTATTTAATTTTTATTTTGTTTTTTTGTATTTCCTTTTAAATTTGTTTTTATTTTTTATATAAACATAATACATTTATTAATAATTAAAAGATAATCGAAACTATGGAGCTAACCACTTTGAATTGACAATCGAAATGGTAAGCATATACATTTATGATTCTTATGATATAATATGCCCTCTGTCTCTGTCTGTGTGTGTGTGTGTGTAGTTGTTTGTTTTATTTCTTAAATATTTGGATAACCTCAAGACAAGGTGGGTAGCTCAAGAGTTTCGACAAATTGTGTTGTTTGTTTTGTTTCAATTATTACATCATTTGTTATGGTAACGTTTTTTGTTTTTGTTGTTTTTGTTTTATGTTCAAAAATGATTTATTTATATGTGTATTACGACGCTTGGGCTTAGGTTTTTAGGTTTTAGTTTAAGTTTCATTAATGTTGGTTGGATTGGCTGTGTTTTAGACTTTTGTTGGTTTTTAGGTCAATTGGGTTACTACAACGTTTAAATTTAGTTCGTATATTTGTTTTTGCTTTTTTTGGGTTTGACACACGACAAATTGTATGCATAAATATATAACAGGATATCTCAATTGTGGCCCGCCTTCGTTCTAGAGTTGGATGCATCCTTATGGCCCAACTCTTTACTGTCTATGTGGAGGCTCTCTGAGAGCCTGTGTCGGAGTGTTGGTATGTGTGTGTGTGTTGGTGTTGGTGTGAACAATTATTTGTAAATTTGTTTTAAACTAATTACTAAAAATGGATTTTTTTACTTTTCGGGTGTTTGTTTGCAACATTTTGACCTCATTTTGCATACAATAATATTTTTATAAAATATGTTTTGTTGTTCAAATTATTATTATTATTATTATTATTATTATTTTTGTGGGTTTTCTTTTGTTTAGCTTAATTTGATTTTTTGTTTGTTGGTTGTTGTTTGAAGGAGCAAACGAGACTTGCCATTTATGTATGTGTGTGTATATATATATATGTATATATAATGTATGTATGTATTTGTGTAGAGTATAATCGAAAAAAAATCAATAAATACGAATGTTTTTAAGTTTACGAATGTTTACAATATTTTTTGTTGTGTTTGTTTTGGAAAACGGACATATGTTGTGTGTGTGTGTGTGTGGCAGGGCATAGGGTTTAAGGACTTATCTTTGATAATGAGAAATGGGACTAACCATTTTAAACTAAGTGGACTTAGCAACCATATCCAGCAGAAACCCACTGTGAATTGTACTGAAATTCTTATAAAGGTTCCGACCGAATGTTGGAAACCCTAGGGAAAGCCAAAGTTTCGACTCGAGGTTTGGGTTTCAGAAGGTTTAACTTTCATAGATGATATTTCAATTCAGAAGCCTCATCTTAACTAGAAATTACCTATAAAAAGGTACCTTTAAAGAGGTTTGGGTTTCAGAATGTTTAACTTTCATAGATGACATTTCAATTCAGAAGCATCATCTTAACTAGAAAGTACCTTTAAAAATGTTAACAAAATCGTTTCCTTTTAAGGTTTCAGCAAACTGTAAATGCTTTAAAGGGAAACACTTACTTCTTAAACAGTTCTACAAGTGCGTTTTTAAACACTATTTTGATCTGAAACTTCAGAATGACATTTGCTAAAAGCTTAAACCGGTATACAAAATTATTTTGAAACTGCAAAACATAGTTTTTTTATGGTATTTGAACCCTCAGACCTCTAAATAAAGTCCTAAAACAAATTTCAGTAGCCAAAAATCGTATTTTTTCAAGCCAACCAATCAAATCTTGTATAAAAACATGACAAATGCGTAGTAAACGATTCAAAAATGATGCTTGAGCTTTAAAAGAAAGTTTGAAAACTAACTTTGACACCAAAAAATGAAATACTCTTTTAAGTAACAATCTACATAAAACTGGAAAAATTATGTAAGAGCTCAAAATATACATTTCTGTAGCTAAACATCTGGTTTCTGTAACTTATAACTTGAATAATAAGTGCAAATTCGCTTTTAGATGTTACCATCAATTTCAAAATGCTAGCAGCAATCAAAAAATTGTTTCAAAAATGTTTTGCAAGAGCAACAAATACCTTTTAAAGGACCTAAGAACCCAAAAACAATTTTCTAAATTACAAATAAAAGCTGTAAGCTACAATTACCCTTTAAAATAAACTTGATTACCATTTTGTAGTAATCGAAATTGTATTTGAAACCAAGGATTACACAGCTAATGCATTAAAAATGTAACTACTTTTACAATTACTTCAATAATTGTACCTAAAAAGGCTGATTATTGAATAATTGTGCTTGATATGTTGAATTATTCAAGTATTTGTAGGTGTTAACTGTAATTATTTACTAGTTTGACGGTTAAGAATCTTAATATTATACTGTAATTACATACACGCATAATTAAATGTTTCAAGCACAATTACTAGTTCAAAGTTTGGGAATCATATTTTTTATCTGTAATTACATGAATAATTCAAAAATGCAAGCACAATTACTTGGTTGAAGGCTAAGAAGTAGAATTTTTACATACAAGTACATGAATAATTGAATATTTCAAGCACCATTACCAGTTAGAAGTTTAAGAATCATAATTATTACCTGTAGTTACATGAATAATTCAATATTTCAGGCTTAACTACTAGTTAGAAGTTTAAGAATCATAATTTTCACATGTAGTTGAATATTTTAAGCACAATTACTAGTTAGAAGTTTAAGAATCATAATTTTGATCTGTAATTACATAAATAATTCAATATTTCAAGCACAATTACCAGTTAGAAGTTTAAGAATCATAATTTTGACCTGTAATTACATGAATAATTTAATATTTCCAGCACAATTAATAGTTTGAAGGTTAAGAATCATAATTTTCACATGTAGTTGCATATATAATTCAATATTTCAAACACAATTACTAGTTAGAAGTTTAAGAATCATAATTTTGACCTGTAATTGCATATATAATTCAATATTTCAAGCACAATTACCAGTTAGAAGTTTAAGAATCATAATTTTGACCTGTAATTACATGAATAATTCAATATTTCCAGCACAATTAATAGTTTGAAGGTTGAGAATCATAATTTCCACCTACTGGTATACGAAAAATTCAATAATTCAAGCACAATTACTAAATAATTACACCTTTTGGGTACAATTATTCAAGTAATTGTAAAAGTAATTACATTTTGAAGTACCTAGAATGATTGTAGCTCCAAGTTAGCCTTATCAAAACGCTTAAAACTTGTTTTGCTTGAACTAAAATCAAAATATTTTGAATACTATTTTGCGTACTGATCACATAACTTGTCTTTCTAATGGAAATTGGGCAAAACATGGTACAAACCAAACTTAGAACCAAAACGTACTTCTAAAAACCTCTAAGTATTGGATCAAACCCCCTCCGATGAAGTTAATAACAGTTTGTAGCCATTTCGATTAAATTCTGTAGAATCGGAATTGATAATTGTTTCTTGTTTCAAATACCGAATGTGCGATGCAAGTTTTAGCTTCATTTTCCCCATGTATATGAAACTGTCTGTTATTCTTTTCTGAAAATAACATACCTTATCAATTCCGATTCATTGGATTCGATATTCAGAACAGGTTCAATAGCTGAAACTACATGGGACAAGTAAAAAAAAGTGTGCTTGTGGCTGTCTGTTGCCTGCGGCAACAATAAAATCAACGCTTCACACAACGCGCATAGCAGCGAAAGAGAAGAGAGATACATACAAAGTTGTTGCTGCAATTTCATTATGCCTGATTTTTCTCAGCTTATTCTTTGAGCAATGTAATTAGATGGGCTACGAGAATATTCTCAGCGTCTGCGTTACTAGCTTAGAGCTAGAATTTTTGTAATTTTTTGAATCTTCTAAATGATTATCGGAACCTAGTCTGAGTTGAAAAGGCTTTCGAATTAAGATTAAAGGTAAGTTGTAAGCCGAACCAAGATTCGAAACAGAACTCAATATGGGTTCGAACCCTTGAACCCTTTGCAGCTTTGACTTTAGTACCAAAAAAAAGTATTTCTAAGGCGTCACGACCGAAATAACGTTTTCCAAACTACACTTTGGACGTTTTCTAACACTAAAAAAAACATATTTAGGTTAAATTTTTGCAGTTTCTAAACAAATCAGTTGCGGAATGCCAAAAAAAAAACGAAACAAAAAGGCATGGAAAGATAAAGCTAGAAATTAAATTTAATAAAAGGCGATATTAAGGCGTGGATAATTCCTTAAACATAATGTCCTGCCGACACCGCATTTACATATGTATGTGTGTATATATTTGTGTGTGTGTAAATAATTCCCCGATTAAACATGAAATGGTTACTCAAAACGAGAAGAGAGAAACAAAATGGTACAATAATTATAGTATAAGTAGCAATATATAATTACAAAAAACTTGGAAAACAGCTAGAAAACATGGTCAGTTGAAATTTCTGGTATATATTTATATATAAATTGGGTTATTGCAGAAACTAATCCCAGAAAAAAAGAAAACTGAAAAGTTTCTGTTTCTTTACTTTACGCTTAGATTTTTTCGGTTTTTGTTTTTTGCTTTTGTTTTGTTTTTGTTTTTGGAAGTCTTATAGCAGAACACATAGGGACTTTCTCGGTTTCTTTATTTTCTTCTCGGGTGACTTCTTATTGATCTGCCTAACCAAATCGTAGAAAATATCATTCACATTCACTTTGGCTTTGGCTGAGGTCTCCATGAAGGCGCAATTGAATTGAGTGGCCAGGCTCTTGCCCAACTCCTTGCCCACCACACGCTCCTCCTCGAGATCGCATTTGTTGCCCACCAGCACCATGGGCACATCGTCCGTGTCCTTGACGCGCAGGATTTGTTCGCGCAAGTCCTGCAGATCATTGAATGTGGACTGTGCGGTAATGGAGTAGACCAGCACGAACCCCTGGCCGTTCTTCATGTACAGATCACGCATGGCGGTAAATTGTTCCGTTCCGGCTGTGTCCAGGATCTCGAGCATACACTGCTGGCCATCGACCTCGACCTGCTTGCGGTAGCTGTCCTCAATGGTGGGATCGTACTTCTCCACGAAAATGCATTGCACAAATTGGACTGTGAGTGCGGATTTGCCGACGCCGCCGCTGCCCAGGACAACGATTTTGTATTCACGCATTGTTGTTGTTTTGAAGGTGGGATTTCAGTTACAGTTACAAATGGTAGTCGCTCACTCTCTCTCGCTCTGTGTGTGTGTGCCACTCTCACTCTCTCTATCTCTCAATATAAATCACTAGGTTTTTAGGCGTTGTTCGGCGATTGCTTTTCGGTTGCAGTTTGCAGTTCTTGTAGAACGTTTTGTTTTTTTTTTTGTGTGTGTGTTATATTTAAATTTAAAGTAACTTGTTGTTGTTGTTGTGAATGATAACCTTTGTGCCGTGTGTGTGTGTGTGTGGAAGTGTTTGTGCCTCTCTCTCTCTCTCTCGCTGGCGCTCTCTCTCTCTCCGTGTAGGTGCGTGCGTTTGGTTTCGTCAATTGTTGCTTGCCAGCGATAAAAAAGAAATTTCCGCCTTCTGCTGCTGCCGCCGCCTGCGTCTGCCGTTTATCACTTTTCACGAGAGCACACTGTGGAATGCAAAGGAAAATACTTCTAAATTCGTTTTCTTTTTTGGTTTGGTTTTTATATATTTATTTGGCTTTTATGGGAGTTGAAGTAAGTTCGTTCTTTTTTCTCTCTACATTCTCAACCATTTTATGATTCACTTGGCCAGAGTTGTCAACTCGGCTGGAGTAAAACAAATTTTGTGCACTTTTTCAATGAACATTGAGCGACTTTAGGTGTTTGGCACTGGCAAACGTTTATGCAAATTGTGTATAACAGTAATTGTTGTTAGATTAACTTCACAAATGCACCCAGCACACACCCGCATGCCATCTGAGAATTGGAGTTTCAAGTTGATGGCAACTCTAAGGGCGACTTTTACCTCTGGTTTTTAGTGTCTGGCTTGTCTTTGGAATAATTGTTGTGGCGATAAGATTTACTCGCGTTTTATTGTGTTTTTTTTTTTATGATAGATAACGGTTATGTTATTGGTTTAATCTACAGCAAAAGCAAATAGATAATTTATTTTTTTCACCACACAGCGCTTAAGGCTTGCTCTATCTCTAGGGTTGTCGAGAATCGATAACAACAGTTCGATTAATTTGCCAGTGATGCGAATTGGAATGTTTTCAAGCTAGATTTGGTTTTTGAAGCAACGAGAGCGGAAATTCAAATTTGAGACGACCTTTTTCAATCTATTTGATGCCAGTGTTGAATGCGACTATCATATATTTTTTCTCTGCCAAACAGTGTGATTTATAGCTTTATAGTGTAGTTTATAGTCAAAGAACTTACTGAAATTGTCTAGCCAGCTCTTTCAATTTCTTATCTTATATTCATTTGTTTTCGTACTCCGTGCGGTATTTTATTCAGTTGAATTGGCTTTTCCTAAGAATTTTTCTAGGCTGCTAAATTTTCCTCTAAAATAGCTAAATTGGCATTTTACTTGTATTAGCTAAATTGGCTTCACTGTAGCTGTCAATCATTATTAAAATGGTCACACCCTAGGGTGATTCACTTCACTTGAAGTTTACAGAGCGGAACTCGTTAAATTTTTTGTATATTTTCTTAAGTTAACTGTAATTAAAGGTTTTTACTACATATTTTCTGCTTAATTTATTACCACTCTGCTGGCTTTGCGAGAGCGGAGATCGGTATGTTTATGGGCGGAAGAATACTTAGGGAGGAGAGCGTGAGCCGCGAGTTTTGACAGTATTTGAATTTCGTTAGGGCGGAAAACAGTTTCAGATTTGAAACTAAACAAAAAAAAGGGAGAATTTTGTAAGATAACTTAAGTATTTTCGACTTTTGAACAAGCGGAAGTTTGAAAATCCATAAATCTAGTCTACGCTGTTTATTATAAACCACAAAAAAATATTTGATAAATGCTCTTTAAAGTATGCTTATAAATATTACAGGTTCTGGCAAATAATTCTCCAATATTTCTCTTACTACTAATTCATTTTGAATACCTTTAATTAGTTCTTCAATCTGAGTGAATGCAAGTGTAGATTTATTGCTCACGTGGCTCACAACAGCTGCATTGATACCGTACTCACGTTTGTCCCTAGGGTCATCGCAATATCGATAGTTTGCCGATGCGCAACTCTAAACGGTGAAATTGTGTTTATATTTTAATTTGATTATTTTTGTGCAAAATAAGTGAAAAATTTAAGTTTTTACCAAGCGTACAAACACTTTCTTGACAAATATTAATTGCTTTTCATTTCGTGCTCACGACAGCTGCATTGCGCCCCTAGCCCAACGCAATATCGATATATCGATAGTTTGCGGATGCGCATGCCTAAGGCCAATAATAAGCCGTTGGAAGGCAACTTAGTTCTTCATATTTATTTAAGTCTAAATTATCAACAGATTCTATTTAAATTCTTTAAAGATTCAAATTAAGTCCACACATGAGCTTACCCATCTCTAGCCACTGGTTACTTTTTAGTGCTAAGGTGCCTTAGGGTTGCCCGCAACTCTCACCATATCACGCACGCTGACGCTGTGTTCTTCTTCTTCATGTTGGTCGCGCCGCGCAATTTTTTCCGGCGGAATTCGCAAATGTTATAAAGTAAAATTGTTATAATTGCGCTTAAAATTAATAATAACCAAACAATTGGCTTGAGTGGACGAGCAACAAAATGTCAAGTTTTGTGCTGGACAAGGAGGCGTTTGTGCGTCGAATCAAGCGACTCTACACAGAATGGAAGGTAAGTGTAAGTCTGGGTGAAAGAGTAGGAAGTGTCTTTTGTCCCAAGGAGTCTCAGAAGTAACAAAATTAACACATGTGATGAAATCCAATTCAATTGCAGGCCCCGAGTATAGGTCATGACGATGGCCTCAGCAATCTGGACTGCATCATGAGCGTGGTGGGCAGCGAGGAAGATGTCATCTATTCCAAGTCCATGGCCCTACAGTTGTGGCTACTTGGCTATGAGCTGACGGACACCATATCAGTGTTTGCCACGGATGCCATTTACTTTTTGACCAGCAAAAAGAAAATTGAATTCCTGAAGCAGGTGCAGAATGTGAGCGAAGAGGGGGTGCCGGAGATTAAGCTGTTGGTGCGGGATCGGGTAAGTGGCAGGTGGGACTTCAGTGTTCATATATGTATATGTGTTTCCCCTACAGACCGACAAGGATAAGGCCAACTTTGAGAAGCTACTCAAGGGCATACAAAACTCGAAGAAGGGCAAACGTTTGGGCGTGTTTACCAAGGATGCGTATCCGGGCGAGTTCAGTGAGGCCTGGAAGAAATCCCTGTTGGAGGCCAAATTCGAGCAAGTGGATATCAGCACCATTATAGCCTATCTAATGTGTCCCAAGGATGAGGCGGAAATTAATAATATACGTAAGGCCTCGCTGGTCTCCATGGACATTTTCAACAAGTATCTAAAGGATGAGATTATGGACATAATAGACTCGGATAGGGTGGGTACCACGTTTCACCATTCTTTCCCTTTTTACTCAAATTTTGTTTGCTCTGGCAGAAAGTCAAGCACACCAAGCTGGCGGATGGCTGTGAGGCGGCCATTGGGGAAAAGAAGTATACCAGCGGCTTGGATCCACGCCTACTGGACATGGCCTATCCACCTATCATACAATCCGGTGGCAATTACAGTCTCAAGTTCTCCGCTGCTGCGGATAAAAACCAATTACACTTTGGTGTTATTGTCTGCTCTCTGGGCGCTCGCTACAAATCCTATTGCTCCAATATCTCACGCACTTTTCTGGTCAATCCCACCGAACCCATGAAAGAGAATTACACATTTCTGGTAAATGTGCAGGAGGAGATACTCAAGCTGTTGATACCGGAGGCCAAGCTGTGCGAAGTGTATGACAAAACGCTGGCCTATGTCAAGAAGGAGAAGCCTCAGATGGTGGATAATCTGACCAAAAGTTTTGGCTTTGCCATGGGCTTGGAATTTCGTGAGAATTCCATAGTCATAGGACCCAAGTGTCAGGCTTTGATTAAGAAGAATATGGTGTTCAATCTACATGTGGGCATATCCAATCTTACGAATCCCGATGCAGCTGAAAAGGAGGCCAAAACCTATGCACTCTTTGTGGGTGACACTGTGCTGGTGGGTGAACAGGCCCCGGCCGGTGTGATGACGCCGTCCAAGAAGAAAATCAAAAATATCGGCATTTTCATTAAAGACGACAGCGAGGAGGAGGATGTGGATGATAAGAAGGCCACTAAAGAGGATCAAAGTACTGAGATATTGGGACGTAGCAAACGAAATGCTGTCTTGGAGTCCAAGCTAAGAAATGAGATCAACACCGAGGAGAAACGGAAAGAGCATCAGCGAGAGTTGGCCCAACAGTTGAATGAACGGGCCAAGGAGCGTTTGGCCAAGCAGGGCAATTCCAAGGAGGTGGAGAAGGTGCGCAAGAATACGGTGTCCTACAAGTCCATCAGTCAAATGCCACGTGAGCCCGAGGTCAAGGAACTGAAGCTGTATGTGGATAAGAAATATGAGACGGTCATAATGCCGGTGTTTGGCATACAGGTGCCCTTTCATATATCCACCATTAAGAATATCTCGCAGTCGGTGGAGGGGGAGTATACCTATTTGCGTATTAACTTCTTTCATCCGGGCGCCACCATGGGCAGGAATGAGGGAGGCTTGTATCCGCAGCCAGAGGCCACGTTTGTCAAGGAGGTGTAAGTTGCGCT
Organism: Lordiphosa fenestrarum; assembly: GCA_035044985.1. Lineage (NCBI taxonomy): Eukaryota > Metazoa > Arthropoda > Insecta > Diptera > Drosophilidae > Lordiphosa > Lordiphosa fenestrarum. The sequence continues at coordinate 240,155 of JAWNNO010001055.1, read as the reverse complement.
TCTCACTTAAACTTCTGCTTAAATATTCATACATATTCTTTTGCCTTCCAGCACCTATCGCAGTTCCAATGTGAAAGAGCATGGCGAGGTGGTGGCTCCCTCGGCCAACCTCAACAATGCCTTCCGTTTGATCAAGGAGGTGCAAAAACGTTTCAAAACCCGCGAGGCCGAGGAGCGTGAGAAGGAGGATCTGGTGAAACAGGACACTCTCATCTTATCCCAAAACAAGGGTAATCCCAAGCTCAAGGATTTGTACATACGTCCCAATATAGTGACCAAACGTATGACCGGCAGCCTGGAGGCACACACCAATGGCTTTCGCTACATCTCAGTGCGTGGCGATAAGGTGGACATATTGTACAACAACATTAAGAGCGCCTTCTTTCAACCCTGCGACGGTGAGATGATCATTTTGCTACATTTCCATTTGAAGTATGCCATCATGTTTGGCAAGAAGAAGCATGTGGATGTACAATTCTATACGGAAGTGGGTGAAATCACCACAGATCTGGGCAAGCATCAGCATATGCATGATCGTGATGATTTGGCGGCGGAGCAGGCGGAACGCGAGCTGAGGCATAAGTTGAAAACGGCCTTTAAGAGTTTCTGCGAGAAGGTGGAGACCATGACCAAATCAATCGTCGAATTTGATACGCCCTTTCGTGAGTTGGGCTTTCCGGGTGCCCCGTTCCGTAGTACGGTCACCTTGCAGCCCACATCCGGCTCTTTGGTTAATCTAACGGAATGGCCGCCATTTGTCATCACACTGGACGATGTGGAGCTGGTGCACTTTGAGCGTGTACAATTCCATTTGCGTAACTTTGATATGATCTTTGTGTTCAAGGAGTACAACAAGAAGGTGGCCATGGTGAATGCCATACCCATGAATATGCTGGATCATGTGAAGGAGTGGCTCAAGTACGACTTTTATTGACCAAATCCAGTTTAATTTGCTTACCCCCCACCTTCCACACACAGTTCCTGCGACATACGTTACTCGGAGGGCGTGCAATCGCTCAACTGGCAAAAGATTATGAAAACCATTACAGATGATCCGGAGGGTTTCTTTGATCAGGGTGGCTGGACCTTCTTGGATCCCGAATCGGGCAGTGAGGGTGAACATGAGAGTGCCGAGTCTGAGGAGGATGAGGCCTACAATCCCACAGATGCGGACACTGAAGAGGAATCCGATGAGGATGATTCTGAGTATTCGGAGGCCTCTGAAGATGAAACGGATGAGAGCGATGGTGGGTGGTGTTACAGTCTTAGTCAATTCTGCCATACTTAACAACATTTCTTGGTCACAGAAGATCTGGGCTCTGATGAGGAATCTGGCAAGGATTGGTCCGATTTGGAGCGTGAGGCTGCCGAAGAGGATCGTAATCATGATTATCAAGCCGACGACAAACTCAATGGCGGCAAATTCGAGGCCAAGAAACATGGCAAGCATTCAAAGCATAGGTAGGTGGACGGCAACTGCTGTGGCATTAATCAGCAACTTATCTAATCTCTTTGAGCGTTTGTATATATATATATATATATATATCTCCTTTGTTCTCTACTCCTTATCCACCACTTTACACAGTCGCCGTGAGCGCGAGGAACCGCGATCATCGTCGCACAGTAAAAAGCATAAGTCGAATACCTCCTCTTCCTCCTCGCATTTAAAATCCTCCAGCTCCAAACATGGCAGCTCATCTAGGTTTGTTCACATACCCCACACAAACAATCAACACATCCCAAACTTATGGCCCTTAAGCAAGCATTTCATCTAATCATTCGCATGCATAATCATTCTATTTTTTATTTGGAACCAGGAAATGAAAATACGAAGGATTTTTATGAAAAATGGGAACAATTTTGAACACTTTCAACAAATATTTGTATGATTAATAGTTTTAATTCAGTTGTCATCAACTTTTTGTGATGGTTTTAAAGCATTCCAACCATTTTAACGTGACTGATGAATCATTAAATTGGTTTATTTGTTAAAAAAAAGCCCCAAACCAAGTTTTAAAACAAAATCTTTAGCCAAAAGCCTTACATCTAAGTAAAAAAACCTAGTTTTAGAGCTTTTTAACGTGACTGACGAATCAATAGATTGCCAAAAATGCAAGAAAGGTGACACTAGGTGCTCTATTTGTGTCTAACTTCGCCTTGTAACTAATTTGTCTTATCAATTTAACTCTAAGTTGTCATATTTTCCATCATATTTTAACGTTTTTCCATGCAAGTTTGTTTAAAGTAAGCACCAAACCTACATTTGAATCAACATCTTGATTCCAAAACTATACAACTGCGAAAAGAGACTGATTAAACGTGACTGACGAATCAGAAGATGACAAAAAAATACAACTAAAATGACATTAGATACTCGATTTGCCCATTTAACCAACTCAACTCATCAACTTACCCGTAACTTGTCCAGTTTTCTATATATAAAGAAATTTTTTTAAATATTTATTGCAAAATTCAGACAAATTTGTTGGTTTTCTAATTGAATTTGGTAAAACTCAGGTCCAAACCCATGTTTTGAATCCAAATCTTCATCTAAAAACTTTACACCTGCTAAAAACCCTAAGTTTTAGCCCTTTTTAACGTGACTGACGAATCATCTGATTACCAATCAAGCATGAAAAGTTTCACTAGGTAGTCTATTTTGCCTTGTAACTAACTTAAGTCATCAACTCACCTCTAAGTTGTCATATTTTCCATATGTAGAGTAAATCTGAATATTAAATTTGTATATTTTTGATTATTTGATCCATTTTCTAACTAAAATTGGTAAAACTAAGCACCTAACTAAGGTTTCAAACAAAATCTTCTTACCAAAACCTTTCTTTTGCGAAAAAAGCCTCAATTTTAGACCGTTTTACCGTGTCTGACGTATCAACAGAGAGCCTAAAATACTAGGAAATTGACATTTGGATATCTATTTGCTCTTTTAACTAACTCAACTCTTCAAAACACCTCCCACTTGTCAAGTTTTCTGTTATAAAAGTAATTCTGTATCATTATTTTATAGTTTTTTACAAATTGATCTCAATTCTATCTCAAATTGGTAATACTAAGCACCAAACCAAGATGTGAATCAAAATCTTTAGTCAAAAACCCTAAGCCTGCAAATAAGCCTTAGCTTTAGACCTTTTTTAAAGTGACTGACGAATCAACAAAAAGCCAAAAATACTAGAAAATTGCCAGTTTGGATCACTTTAAACTCTTGAAACTAATTAAACTCATAAACTCTCATGTCAGATGTCAAGTTTTTTTGCCTCGATCAAGATCTTTATAGCAAAACCTTATTTATTGCGTTAGAGCATCAATTTTAGACCCTTCTACCGTGACTGACGAATCAAAAGATGCCAGAAAACACTAGAAAATTGACAACAGGGTCTTTATTTCCTTTTGTAACTCTCTCAACTCAGCAAATCTCGTCACAGTTGTCAAATTTTCTGAATATAAAGAAATTTTTCTAAAATTAATAGATTTTCTGTTTAAATTTGGCAGAACTAGGCCACAAACCGAGGATTTAACCACAATCTTTAACTCAAAAACCTTACAACTGTTAAAAAGGATTAATTTTAGGCCGTTTTAAAGTGACTGACGAATCAACAGATGCCGAAAATTACCAGTAAAGCATCTTTAGCCACACTACTTGCACTTGTAACTAACTTAACTCATCAGGGCACCTCTAAGTTATCATATTTGCCATGCCGAATATTTATTTTGTGTTTATTTTGAATAATTTCTTGGTTTTCTATCCAAATTTGTTAAAACTAAGCAACTAACTAAGGTTTGCACCAAAATCTTCTAGCCAAAAACTTGTTTTTAAGAAAAAGAGCAATTTAACGTGACTGACGAATCAACAGAGACCGAAAAATACTAGAAAATTGACCTTTGGGTCTGCTTTTCGTCTTCTAACTAACACAGCTTATCAAAACACGTCACAGTTGTCAAGTATTCTATATTAAGGGTTTTCTAACTTAATTTGGTAAAAACTAAGCAAAAAAAAAGGTTGGCATCAAAATCTTTGACCAAAAACCTTAGATCAGCAAAAAAATACCTTTTTAAGGTGACTAACGAATCCACAGATAGCGAAAAATACTAGGAAACTGACTTAGGAATCTCTTTTGCCACTTGTAACTAAACCAACTCATCAAATTACATCCAAGGTGTCAAGTTTTCTGAACATTTTAAGGAATTCTGTATATTTATTTTATATAACCAAATGATTTGTATGGATTTTCTCTTTAAATTTTGTTATTAGCACCAAAATTTTCATTCCAAAAGCTTAGAAATGCGAAAAAGCCTCAATTTAGTCAAAATTACTGTGACTGACGAATCATAAAATGACAAAAACTACACCAGAATTAAGTAAAAGTACAAAAATCTGACATCTGAAGCACTATGCCGATTATTTTGTCACTTTAAGTCTAAATTACTGTGACTGACGAATCATAAAATGACAAAAAATACAACAGAATTAAGTAAAAGTTCAAAAATCTGACATCTGAAGCACTATGCCGACTATTTTGTCACTTTAAGTCTAAATTACTGTGACTGACGAATCTTAAAATGACAAAAAATACAACAGAATTAAGTAGAAGTTCAAAAATCTGACATCTGAAGCACTATGCCCACTATTTTGTCACTTTAAGTCTAAATTACTGTGACTGACGAATCACAAAATGACAAAAAATACAACAGAATTAAGTAAAAGTACAAAAATCTGACATCTGAAGCACTATGCCGACTATTTTGTCACTGTGTAAGAATACTCAAATCAATTCCTCCTAATTTAACCGAAACTGAAAGTGGAAACGTACCCAAAATTGTAAAAACAGCTTCATAAATTCTACAAAATTCTATCGAAAGCCAAAAATCATGTCTGCTTGCTGCAAAATTGTTTCCAAAATGTGTACTAACTAAAGCAAAACTCTTACCTCTGTTTTTCTTCCCCTCAACTACTTAAAGCCCCTCGAAGTCGTCCAAGGAGAAGTATCACAATCGGGACAAGCATCATTCCTCCTCATCTGGCCACAAGAGCAGCAGCAGCAGCAACAGCAAGGACAAGGATAGAAAGCGTTCGCGTGAGGATAGCCGAGACAATGGGCACAAATCGAAGAAGTCACGTCGCTAAGGAAGATGAGGAATCAATCATCACCAAGCTTCATTTTTGCAGCATACTACCCTTCCTCTGCCTTTTCCTACTCCTAATCCCGCTACCTGTTATCAAGAATTGTTTCCCTACTGTTGAAAATTACTTTCTTATCCTACTTTCTGTCTCTGTCATGTTTCACATTTCATTTTATATAATAAAACAAACTAATGTAAGAGCTCAAACAGGTTGCAGCAATCTTTATTCACTTGTTCCAACTGCCCCAGAGATGACGATACGCATGCACTTGCTCGTTGCTCTCGTGTCGTGTCAGACGTCTGCCGGTGGCCGATTGACGCGGACTGGGGCTGGAGGACATGGCAGCAGCTGCCACACTACCCCTTCTACGATGCACATCAAACATATTCCTTGTCTTGTTGATGGGATACCTCATCTTATTCTTCAGCCAGGTGGTAAAGGCACGTTCATTGTCCTGCATCTTCTTCATCTCCTGTTCATTACGATTGAGTGTCTGTTCCATGGCAAATCTTTGCTTGCGTCGCTGTTGCTGATCCCGACGCTGCAATTGCTGCACACTCAGCCCGTATTCGGACATGTAGCCCGTATACCGGGGTAGTTTATCCTGCAGGGCATGACGCTGCTCGCAGCAGGTTTTGTAGTTCATTTTAAGCGAGGGCGATGCAATGGATTCCGTGGTGGAGTTCAGGGAAGGTGTGGCCACGGGCCTGCGTCTAAAACTAAAGCGACGTGTGTTGAAAAAGTTTTTGGCTGTGGACTTGGCACAGCCCTGAGCCTTACTTGAAGCCAACTGCTGCTGCTGCTCCAACTCCGCCTCTTCCTTTTTGTAATAAATGCTTTGTTCGTTTAGCTCAAAGTCCTGGGGTATATAGCTGGCCACTATGATGGATAGATCGTCCTCGTCCTCCTCCACCAGCTCAACGGATTCGGTTTCAGCTGGCGGCTGCAACTGTTCTAAGGGCTGTTCCGCTGGTTTTGCGGTTAGTCTATCAATGGTGGCCTCTTCCTGTGTATCCAGACTTTTGTAGAGATTTTTGTAGGCCTGACGTAGCTTAAGACGTGCCTCGTTCAGGGTGCGTTCCTCCTCTTCGCAGTCGGATTCTGTGAGTAAGTTGGTGAGACTTTTCTGATCGGATTCATCTACATCAAAGGCCGGCTGGTGGAGCTGTAAATTGGTTGCAACCTCCTCCAAATCAGCCTCATCTACACCCGAAAAGTCATCTTCAGCAGCTTCGTTTGGCAAATCCAAAATCTCCTCACAGATTTCCTCCTCCAGCTCCAGTTCCTCCTCTTCCACTACTACCTGCTCTGCCTTCGCCTCCTCTTCAGCTATGGGATGCAATTTAAGTTGCGTCAACTGTTGCAACAGCTCATCTGGTGGCTCCTCTTCCGTTGGCTGTGACTGTTCCCCACCCGCTGCTGCCACCGGCTCATAGTCCTCCAAATTTAAGGCAAATGTTACTTTGGTTACTTTCTCGCTGCCAGCACTTGAACCCGCTGCCAAGGCTATACCCGCACTCTCCAACAGCTCCCTATTTGCCTCCTTAATCTTGTCCACTATGTTGTACTCGTTGACGGGTTTCAGGACTGCGGAATAATCCATCATCAATAGAGAAATGTTATGACACACACGCACACTTACAATACACTTCGCAATCCTCGTCCGATTCCGCCTCGTGTTCGTACATCTCTGCGGGAGTCACTTGGCCAAGGATTTGTGAGAGAAACTACTTTCCATTTCGTGTCAGCCCGCGCCCAGGCCAATTACCCATTAAAGTCTAATGAACTTGCCAATAGACAGCGCCAGCAGACATTAGTTGGTCCCCTGGCCCTAGCTGCCCCGCTACTACAACAGTTCCGGCTCCGTTTTGTGGTTATTCCCGTGTGTGTTAAGGCTCATCGTTTTCAATGGCACAGCGCACGCCCCCGAATCCCTTGTTTGACAGCCGTTGCCAGGTCCACCCTGAAATGGAGAATCGCCCAATGTTTGATCGATGCCTGGTGACAATTTATCTTGGTGGGCTGGAGAGGGCTGCTAGTGAAATTGCAGGGAATGGTGGCACTCTTCAAAGAAAAGACGTCGAGGGGGGCAAAAAAAGTTCACTTTGAAAGTGAGAGGCAGGTTTGCGGTTAATCATATAGTTTTTCTTGGAAATTTTAGGCTAAAATATTACCAAATGCTGGAAATATGGTAGCAAACACGACAAGAAACGAGGCTTATCAATCAAATTACCCCCGAAACTGAAGGCAATGCTCTAAACTCGAGCTTAATCTCACCAAATCTAGCTCTGAACTTGGCAATCCGCCTTCCAGAATCCACCAAAGAAGGCAGCACTCATCTCAGCACCTTGTGATACAGAAAAGACATCTAAAAACTCGTCTTCTCCACCCATAAACCAAAACTGCATAACAATGTTAGCAGAAGTAATAGAGATTTCACATTCCACTGGTCAAGTCTATGCAGATTTTAACTACCATTAGGAACTTTTCAAGTTTGGTCAAATCTGTAGAGCAGCCCAACACCTATACGCTTTCGCCGCATTGGTTGTTGCCCAACCAAAGCGTAAAGCTGCTTGCGCATAGCAAAGTTACAACAACAACTTCGTATGTGCCTCTCATTTCGTTCATTCCTAAGCCTTTTGCGGAACTAAACACAACTACAAACAGAAATAAGTACACAGAGAAAAAAAAGGGTGATTTCCGGTATCATCATTTTAATCATCCAACGGAGCTAAAAATCATCCAAAGGATATGAAAAATGATGATCCGTGGGATGATTTTTCAGCTCCGTTGGATGATTAAAAGGATATTTCAGACATATCCCTCCCAAATGGATACTTTTTTGGATCTTTTTTTTTTCTGTGTAGAGCAAATAATTTAGGTATTGAAAACTTTTCAAAATTCTGCTAAATTCGATCACATTTGGTTGCTTTTAGGCAAGGGCATTAAGGCAGCGTTGTTCAAGAAGAGCGTGAACAAAAAGTAAAGAATGTATTGTGTGCTGTGCACCTCATCGACGGCTGAGCAGCGAATGCAAGCAAAGAGAGCGCTGCTTACGCTCATATTCGGCATGCGCTCGGCTTGAGTGCGTGTAAATAGCCGATTGCGATCGGCCCCTGGGATAGAAAAGCAAGCAACTTTTAGATAATAGCTTTGAGTCCGCTCTCACAGCAGAGAGGGGTGTGTGGAGAGCGTTTCTTCTATCGAGCTGATGATACCTAATCGAAAATTGTTGATTTTTGAACCAAGCACTCTGCTCTTGATAAAAGAAAACTCAAACTTCAATTTGAGTACGCTTAGCACTTGTCTTAAAAAGTATTCTATTTGATTTGAGAATGTTTTAATACTTGTTTTGAGTATTAGAGCTCTGGTAACAAGAAAAATTAAATCAAAAAAGCTGACTTGGGTCAAATATTTTCATTTTTATCAAACTTTAGAGTACTTCAGAGACTCAAACTTCAAGATTTAAGCATGTTTCATACTTGTTTCAAGTATGGAAGCTCTTGGATCAAGAAAAATTAGATCAAAATCTCATAATTGGATCGGGAAGTTCGCTCTTCTGACATTAAATCTTCTTGAACCAAGCATGCAATTCTTTATACTTGCTCTTGCTCTGGGATCATGAAAAACGAGATCAATAATGCATACTTGGATCTAGAACTTCGCTCTTGGAAGGAACATTTTTCATTCTTATCAAACTTCTTATATTAAACCTTCTTGATCCAAGCATAAAATTCTCTATTCTTGCTCTGACTGTATAAAATATCATGTGTATGTTTATAAAACATTTGTTGCTGTGCATCGAATGATTGCGCTTGCATCAGACTGCTACAAACACACACACAGTAACAGTTATAGGAACGATCGGTTTCTAGTATTTTAAAACTTCGGCTCAGGCGGAGTAAGCCCTACTTTCTATTTTTTTCATTTGTATTCGTGCCTACGTGAGAGCTTTAGTTGCTTTCGAGCAACTCTGCTTTAAAGGAAATAAAGGACATTATTGGAGAGCTAGCAGAAAACTTAATTGTAGCAGTTTTATTAAGTCCGAAAAGGAACTGGGTAGCTAGCAATTTACCTGAAAAGTCTCCTTACTCTGTCCTTCCTTTGAATATAACCCTTAACCCTTGTCAAAGATTATAATGTAAGTACACAGAAAAAAAAGATCATAAAATGATCCATTTGGACTGGATATGTCTCTAATATCCGCCTGTTTCTTCGGTCAACAGTGGCCATTGTTCCCATCGAGCAACCTAGGACGATCAATTCTGAGTGCTACACGACCATTTGCTGGACGGAAGTCTTTGGAGAAATTCACCGAAGACGAATAAGACTTCATCATAGAGCAAGCTCTCTCACACATTCACCAATAATTCCTTTTGAATGCCTAAAAATCAGATATAAGTCGGCAAAGTCCAACAAATATACATCTTTCTTACCAAAATCAGATCAAAATCATCGCAGAACATCCTGCACCCTGCACCCTTTGCCTGATTTTAAAAATAAATATCGATCAAGTACTCTGGCGCCAAAGTTCAAATCACAACGGATAGTTCTCTGCTCTCAGAGAGGCGCTCTCTGAGCAAGCACGCCCTCTGTTGTATTTTGCGGCAAAACAGTCTCGCGCCATTTTGCAAACGGCAGTCTCCGGCGCGAGTGAGTTGAAAAGTAAGAGCAGAAGTGAAAATGAAGTTAAGTCCAGTGAAATGTTCTAATTTTGTTGTTTTTTTTATTGTGCAATGTTTATTAAAGTGTTTGTGTTGTGTTAAAGATGAATCTATGCCGAGGGCAATGGGGTGGAAGATGTGTAAGGCTGCCCAAGCCCACACACACACACACACACACAAACTCGCATGCAAGCCCATCTACATACATATGCTGTTGTTGCTTTTACTTGCAGGAGATCGGCAGGATTTACGACTCCAGCGGGGCCAACCAGGTCAGTAATGCTTCTACTACAGTTTGAGATCGGTCGTTAATGTTTATATAACGCGCCTGCCCACTTGTCTCCATATTTGCAACAGGTGGGTGGTGCCAAGTCGGACAAGATTTTAGGCAGGTTTTGCCAGCTGGCATAAGGAACATGGTTTGTAGCTTTCCTTTAGTACACAGATGAGCCTTACTTGTCCCTTGCAGCACCCCACAAACCGTTATTTTCACTCCACATACAAACGCAAATCGTTCACCGTTACTCGTCTCTGCTCGGCAATAGGCAAAGCAGAAGACGAAAAGAACTATGTTGTTGTTGTTGCTTTTGTGGCCGTGCTTTTGAGTCAAATTCTGCTGCCTAGCATCAGTGTTGCCATTTTAGCTGTTTATTGGCTAGATCTCGCAATTGGTTTATTATGCTTAGCTATTTCAGTATTTTGAAGACGAAGTTAGGAATAATGGCTGTTAATTGAGTTTAAAGAATTAATATTCTTTGCTACAGAACTTCTCCTGATGATAATGTCTCAAAAGTGAAATTCGGAGTGATGCATCAAGGCCACAAAACCCAGGGCTGCAAATCAAAAACGGTTTTAGGGAACTCCGACAAAAATTAACCAACGAATTAATATTCAAAAATTTGAGATCCAATTTAGCTTGAAGGTTTTGGCTCGGCAGATTTACCTAATTAATTTGTTTAATATCCAAAATATTCTTCCAAATTTCTTCTTAAATGGAAAATATTATTCAACTTAGACTTGAGTGATGATGATTAAGAAGATGCGTAGGCGTCAACACTTGTACATTTTAGCTTAGCTTTTGCTCTTGAAAAACATTAAGAAATCTTCGTGGATCTGATATAATATCTTTATCTAATTCCGCGTGGAAAACTTTTCTAGAATCAATTGTTTATTTACCATTTGAACTCATGTGCTGAGAGTAAATGAGTTTTTACACTTTGTAAAATACTTTCATGACACTTTAAAATATAAATTTTATTTGCTTTATATTTGTATACCCTTGCAGAGGGTATTATAAGATTGTCCGGTTGTTTGTAACGCATAAAAGGAAGCATTTCCGACCACATAAAGTATATATATGCTTGATCAGCTGAGTTGGTTTAGCCATGTTCGTCTCTTTCTTTGCTATCTCCTTCTTCAGTTTGAAAGCTATCTTCACCAAACTTTGCACGAAGTCTTTGAGTACAAATACGCTGCAGATTTGTCGGAACCGGCCGGATCGGATGACTATAGCATATGGCTGCCATAGGAACGATCGGTCGAAAAACTAGTTTTAGTAAGAAAAACTTTTTTGTTTTCAAGAAAAACGCCACCAAACTTTGTATTTCTTAGTTTGCCATGCTTTCCCATAATTCCACTAAGTTGATCGAAATCGCACATCTATAAAGTATAGCTTCCATAGCAAAAAAGGGTCCGAAAAGTAGTCTTAGTTAGAAAAACCTGCTTCGGCCGAGCCGAACTTTAACTTACCCCTATTTTTTGTAAATGTTAAAACTGGATGGATTGGGCTACTTTCTTTGGCTTTCTATATCTCAGAAACATCGAAATATAACTAAAACAAAAGTTTACGATTAAAAAAAAGCATCTTTTTGTGCAAAATAAGTTAAAAATGTGAGTTTATTCAGGTGTAAAACACTATCTTGGCATATTTAGGGTATTCATGACCCTTAGTTGAGCTGCTGAGGAAATTTGAAGTTATTTACAAGAACTTGAAAATAAATATTTTCCTCTTATAATATCTATACACTTTGGTAAGAATTATAACGAGCAACCCTCGCCAAACAACCATTGTTTGACATTTAGTTTCCATCAAACAAAACAGTTTATTCCACTTTTGCACACCAACTTGGCTAAGACACAATTTCCGCTGCGCAATTCATCAAATTAAACTCAGCGGAAGACGGTAAATCAACCTACTAAAACTAAGAAGAGCATTTTTTCACACAACATGAATAAAAACCAATCCCAAGGATCCTGTGAGAGTGGTTCAGTTAACCAATTTTTTGCTTCCAGTGAAATTGTAAAACTTATCTGCTAAGAGTCAAAGCATATTGCTTCTGTGTTCGACCCCTGCAGCTGAGAAACGATTTTGTATTTTAGTAGTTTTATCATCGTTTTCTGGAAGGAAAGCATCAATCAACTCGGCTGTTGATCATAAATATAGATAATATACACCCCAATCGGCCACTAACCTGTTTGTTGATACTTCAGAACTATTACTCAAATTGCTAAGATTGTCCTTAGTACTTCCCCAACCACATCTTCACCTGACCACCTGGCCATGTTACACAAAAGACTATTTTGGTTGGATTTTTTTAAAATGCTCATTGTATTGGCTTGAAACTTAAATTCATTTTCCCTCGCCTTCTAAGCGATTGGTGTTACGCCGTCCATGCGGGTTAATTTCCCGGGAGGACTACGAGCAGGGAGGAGTAGTATCGGGGGAGGATTAACACCGCCAGTGCGGGGTGGTTTACCAGCGCCACTGCGGCGTCCTTTCGTGGGATCAGTAGCAGAGCGGAAAGAGCTGGGAGGATTATCTATTGTCCCAGGGCCGCCAGTGCGGGGAGGTTTACCAGGGCCAGTGCGGGGAGGTTTACCAGCGCCAGTGCGGCTGCGATCAGTAGCAGTGCCGAAAGCGCCGGGAGGAGGAGGATTATCAAATGTCACAGGGCCATCTTTGCCAGCAAGAGCAGCTGCCACCAGTGTTGCAAACACGAATGCTAATGCCAACTTCATTTCGATGATGTTGTTGAGTTTGGTATGTGGACGGCTCTTTATATAGTCTAAAATGTTTGAGTACACGTAAGTGAAATCAGCTAAATCAGTTAGTAAGGCACCAGAACGAATTCATAAGAGCGTAACATTTCTTTAGGTTGTTACGAGGAAGTCAATTTTGTATATTTCAAGGTTGTTGAGAAACTCTGTACTTCTGTATTAGATAATCGAGATGGTACAGTTTTTGGGTGGGATTTTGAGAACTCTAAAAATATGTTTTATAATATTGAGATTATAGGCGGTTCGGTTATGGTTTTCTGGTTCTGTTGGAACCTATTCCGGGAAATGGAATTGAATTTGCATTAAAATTTAAAGAAATTTACAAAACAATTCGTAACAAAAGCCATTAAAAAAATAGCACAAACTATCTTTGAAGTCTTTTATGGGTACACCCCAAATAACTTACTCTTATGTCAAAAAAAAAAACACTGAAACTCCAATAAGGTAAGGCTCAACTTAGTGAACTAAGCGCTGAGTGCATTTCAAACAATGTGACCCGTAAGGCTGCTGGCTAACGTGAGCAGCGAACTTTACTTAGTTAAACGCAGTTTTAGATGCAAAACTTAATGTCTAGATGCATCGCCAGACATTTATTTAACTCTCAAATACTTCCTGCAAACCAAAAATATTATCAATCTTATGAAACATTGAAAAAGCTTTTGAGACGAGGATCTTTAATGGGAATTTTATGGCAAGCTCTAAACGTAGTTCTAGGTTTTTAGTTAGACTTTTCCCCCTTATGATGAAATCACTAGGCACAAGCTTAAATTTTCTGATGATTACCATTTCTGCTGAACCGAACCCAAATTTTAGATTCGGAACAGTTTCGGGTTCAGCTTTTGTTACTAAAGTGGTTCGGTTCAAGTTCCTGTTCACAGTAAAATAAAAGTCGGAATGCCGGGCTCGAAACGGTTCGGTTCAAAACCGGTTTGTGTGACAGAGTGCTAGTAAGTGAGTTAAGCTTTAGCCTACTTCAAGAGTTGAATGATTACTCAACGGGCAAAGTCAAATAAAGCGCCCCGAAGAAGACCGTATTCCGGTCGAATTTCTCAAAGAAGCGCCTGATTGTACTACTAACAAATAGATAGAACCAACTATTTCAATACCTTACTACTAAACAGTTGATAGCATTTGCTTAACGTAGTTGTTATTCACATTTTTGACAGCTTTCGATAGAAGATAACTCAGTTCAACATTGAAGCATGATCGACTGAGAATGTTGAATGTAAACATGTCGTTGAAAGCGCATGTCTAGCTGAAACTGCGAGATGCCATCAAGACCCTCAGCTGTTTCGAGAATAAGCAGCTGGATTATCAAAACCAAAACTAAGAAAATCGGAATAAAGAAGTGGTTCGGTTCATTTGTCTAAAGAGTTTTTGAACTGCAGGTTTATTTCGTGGTTTTTAAGGCCAACTGAACCGAGGCTTCGGTTTAGTCTTAATTTATAATATATATTTAATAAAGGCCTGTTTTCGTTTTCGATTTCTCCTCAAATCTGAGGGGAAAGAAATTCTTTCTGTTCAATTTTTGTACTTGCATCAGCCAAAATTCTGTCAAATGTCAAGACTTACACAGGTTTTACACCATGAAGCAATCTTCATAAAGTTTTTAAAAAGCTTATGCTTGTAGGAGAGAGGTGTAGTGGTGTAGCTTGCCCCTCTACAACTCTTTCCTACAATCGAAAACTTATACAAAAACTTCATAATGTTTACTCCTCCGTGTAAATACAGTCTTTAAAGACCTTTCGTAAGAACAACTTACGAATTTGGCTTAAATCTGTTTGAAAAGTTATGTTTTTTTTCGAACTTTCGAAGGTAAGGCAGTACGAAAAGTTTCCACAAACGAGATTCTGCTCAAGGATTGTCCTTAATTTCGCCCTGTCTCAATTCTTAGAACCCTTCTTCATTATAAATTACTTACCCCTACTTACCTTATTCTACTTACCCCTAAATCTGCTCGGAAAAGTAACGCAAAGCAGCAAAATAAGAGTTGTTTCAGTATTTTAAAGAATTTGTGGGGATTCTAGATGATTTTTGTTTCCACTGTTCGACTACTGACGACGCAATGCTTTCGATTTTTTCTTAAGTTTTGGTTTCAATGCTGTTGTGAGCCAGTAGGCGGTGTGATTCTTGTTTTGATCGAGTCCCAAGTCAAGTTTTAGGAAGCGCGACATGCTGTCCTTGCTGATATCTATCTCACAATACATGGTTTTCTGCTTGCGCAGTGGATTTCGACGAATTGGATCTTTAACGGCTTTGATGGTTGGTGGCGTTCAGTCTTTTATTCCCTCAAATAACTTCACAGAACGATACACAATGGCCGCGTTCAGCAGAAGAATTGATTACTGAGCAGGTATCAGGAAATAAATTATACATCGAATACTTTCTGCTGAACGAAGTGCTACATTTTTGGGCAGACTTTGAAAGACAATCGGACACTCCGTGGCAACATGGAAAGTGCATAATAGTTGTCAAACTTTAGTTTTTACATATTTTTTTAATTAAATCAAACTAATTTTAAAATTCAGTGCACAAAATGAACCCGAGATACGCTAAAAAACCTATCGATATACAATTACATCTGTAGGTAGCAGTATCACTTAAAAGGAGCTTACTTTTTTTTTATCGATACAAGCTCCCCTATCATGATGCTACCTTATCACTGGAGTTCAGCCGAAGGAGCAGGAAAAAGTATGATTGATCAGGGAGCAAGTTCTTCTGCTGAACGCGGCCAATGTTTCGGGTGATTTGCAGTTTCGAAAGATTTCTTTATTTATGAAGAAGCGTTTATTTAGTTCAATTATGACCACATAATTTTCGAGATAGCCTCATTTCACGATTGGAACCAACTGACTTCAAAAACTGTTGATGCAGTAATAAGGCAAATATGTCATTTGTTAAATTGCCTTCAAGTTTGAGGTGGATGCGTTCATTCTCAATTCATTTCCGTATTCATTTCTGTACTCATTCTTCCATTCATTCCTCAATTCATTCCTCAATTCAAGTTTGAGTGGATGCGTTCATTCTCAATTCATTTCCGTATTCATTTCTGTACTCATTCTTCCATTCATTCCTCAATTCATTACTCAATTCAAGTTTGAGGTGGATGCGTTCATTCTCAATTCATTCCCGTATT
Organism: Lordiphosa fenestrarum; assembly: GCA_035044985.1. Classification (NCBI taxonomy): domain Eukaryota; kingdom Metazoa; phylum Arthropoda; class Insecta; order Diptera; family Drosophilidae; genus Lordiphosa; species Lordiphosa fenestrarum. The sequence goes on along the minus strand of JAWNNO010001055.1, from coordinate 224,161 downwards.
CATTTCTGTACTCATTCTTCCATTCATTCCTCAATTCAAGTTTGAGTGGATGCGTTCATTCTCAATTCATTCCCGTATTCATTTCTGTATTCATCCATTCATTCATTTCTCAATTCATTCCTCAATTCATTGCTTGTATTTCCATTTGATGTTCAATGCATTTTGTTCATTCTATCCTCCATCGAGCCTCAACTCCCCGCAGTTCCAATAATAACACTTGTGGACATTGTTTTTTTTTGGGATTCAGAATGTAAATAGCAATAGTTTATATTGTTGTTTTTTGTTGTTTCTTTTTCTCATACTTTCAACTAAAACAAAATGTACAAAAATGTGTTTAAATTAATCAGCATAAATGTATGTTTATATAATTATTAATATTATTTTTATTTTGGGTAAAAACTAAAGTGGACACATGCTGGGGGAAATCATGTCTTGATATCGTGTAAGTGTGTGTATATATGAATAGAGTGATTGATAAAATGATATGAAGTGCTATCCAAATGTTGCTCTATTTTGTATGGTTTATAAACTGCTTTAAAAAGTCGTTGTAAATATGTAAATATATATATATATCGATTCTGTGTGTGTATATATATATATATGTTTGTGTATATACTGTGAGCTAAATGCGTGTGTGTGAGTGTGGGATTCATAAATATTGTATGTGGCTCCTGTTTGTTGTTTTACATTTTTCGAAAATGTTAAATTGGTTTTTGTTAAGAACATAAGAATATAGCATATTTTTAGGCTAAATATCACCCACGATTAAATCGTTGCTTATGACTAACTAAAACCTAGATCTATTAAATACTTACAATTCAGACATTATAATATTTATATGTATGTAAATCTGTAGAGTCTATATATCTTATGGGGTGTGTGTGTGTGTGTATATATGTATATATAACGTAAGCTCGCTGAACATTTCCTTCACATTGAATTCGCCATTTGTTTTTCTTTCACTTTGTGAAAGTTTTGTTTTGTTTTGTTTTGTTTTTTTAAACATAATCCGAGGGCACTGTGCTGGTGCTGGTCTCATTAATGGCCGCCAGTCGGGGTGTGCGGCGCTGTGTCATGGCCTCTGCCCCAGCCCCCGCCCTGGCCTCGCCACCTGCCTGATGATCCCAATTGGGCAGCGGCTGCGACATAACATTAAGGCCTACAATTTCATAGGCACCCTGGTTGCCACTGCCACTGGCGCCGCCCGGCATGCCAGTCACCGACAGATCCGAGTAGTAAGCACTGCTTGGTGCCGATGAAACGACCATGGGAATGTCTTGTTCGTGGGATTGGAAATTGTATTTCTGAAACAGGAAGGTAAAACAGTTAGGTGTCGGTTGTGTTGAATCAAGAACGCCAGTACTCACCTCACCGCACTGACTGTAAGCGGTATTCTGATACGAAGGATTCGCCGAACGCACCGACTCCCTGTCCAATTCCGCATACAGCGCCTCACTGACACCCACCGGACTGTAGGCATCATCCATATGGGTATAATGATTCTCGGCCGGCGATGTAGACGGTGGACCTATTTGATCTGGTCCGGCCGATGAGCGACGACTGCCACCCAGCCAGGTCCAGACGCCTGAATTGCTGGTGGGACGACGTATGCTGTCCGCTGAATGTTTGATGGAAATGGGGGAACGATTTTGACCACCATTGCGATTATTGCGACACCACCAAGGCTGAGGGCGACCACCTGTGAACCAGAGAGAGAGAGAGAGAGACGAGAGGACTGTTAAGTTTGGGTTGTATCTATGACATTTTCGCTTATAATCGGGCGATAAATCAAACATTCACCTCCGAAACAGCGAAACAAACAAAGCGTAAATTAAATGGCTGTCAACTGGTGTTGGCGAGGTGGCTAAATAAACTGCCATGGGTCAGATGCAGTTGCAGTTGGCCAAAATGCCATGTGCACTCTGTGTGTGTGTGTGTGTGAGATCTATTTCTTATCAGCATATGTGGATCTTGGGTGAGAGGTGGTTTATTTGAGTGAGTTTTATATTTATTGCTAAAGGCGTTGCTCGGGCTCAGGGAATTGTGTTGAAGTCGAAAAACTTCATAAAAAAATGGCTTGTTTTGGTTCAAACTTGTTCGGAACCATTCGTATTATAAGCTCAGTATAAATCTGATCGGTTGGGTTAGGAACCGAACAAGAGTCTAACTCCGTTTCATCAACCAACTAGGCAAATTTGAAGCTCATGATTTTGAACCATTTTTGTAATAAAGCTGAGAAAAGGACTCTGAACCGCTTTAAAATCAGTTCAATCAGGTTCGGACCTGAACTTTCACGAAATGGACTGGTAAAGATGGAAAGAACAGGAGTCAAGATGTGAGCAAAAGAATGTTCGCTGATGGAAATTCACACTGGGCATACACTGTCGTCGATACAGAGTATATTACAGTCGGTTTTGATCGATTTTCTTACTTGATTTAAGTTTTAAACTTGGTTTTGAACCATTTATGAACCGGTTCAAACTGTTTCGCCTTTATTTTGGCAAAATATTCAGGTCAAAGGTTTCATTTAAGGTGAATAGCCCAAATAACTTTTGAACTGTGGCTCTGAACCATTCTAAAATTATGGTTAGCCGCTTTTGAACCGGATCACAGATTTCAGATCGTTTTTTTGTTAGTATGTTTATTATGGTTTATGGTTTACTGTGGCTGTTGGCTGTCTTAACAAGAAAGAAAGTCGGTCAAGCCCGACTATAACATACTCTGTACCAAGAAATTTTGTCTTTTGATCATAACTCGAAAACCGTTCATCCGATCTTCATCATTCCTTTGGCGGATCGATAAGCTATTCTAATAACTAAATATGTCCAGAAGGAACAAGCCATCTATCTTCAAAACTGTGGGAGATATGACGTTTTTTCTAAATTGCGGGGGCGGGAGGGGGCGTGGCCAAAATTGAAAATAAACTTGATCTGCCTGCAGACATAAGAAGCATATGTCCCATACACGTCAAACCTCTATCTCTTACCATCTCTGAGATCTGTGCGTTCATACGGACAGACAGACAGACGGACAGACGGACATGGCTATATCGACTCGGCTGTTGATGCTGATCAAGAATATATATACTTTATGGGGTCGGAGATGCTTCCTTCTGGATGTTACATACTTTTGCACAAACTTATAATACTCTATGTACCTACGGTACAGAGTATAAAAACTTATATGAGAACTCAGATAGTCTACTTCTCAGGCAGCTTTTCATATATACTATTACATATGTCTGATATCTCAAATAGGGAAACTCCTATGAGGTATCCGACTTTGGTAATAGTAAAAACACATTTAAAACTTCAAACTTTTTATAATTGTAATTTAGCGATTTTCTAAAATATGCTATAAAAGGGAGCTAGACTGATGAGTGTAAAGGGGATCCCAAAAATTCGCAGGATCCAAAGGTAAAACGGTTCGTGGCAGTTCTACGTCACAACAGGCGAGTAATCGATGCCAGCAATTTGCTGAACACATTGCTTAACAGCGTGCTTCTAAGTCTCTTTAAGCCAGGTTGATATGTTACAGTCAAGCAATCGACGCCTGCAATTTGCCATAAACTGCGCATCGCAGAGAGCTGCTGAGAGCAGCTATGGCAGTCTTTTGCTAAAAGGGCGGCCCAACGAAGACAAGAAGAATCGATTTGTCAACAAAATTCATGAAATTTTGCAGAAGATATAATTGAATTTGGTTATGCTGAAAATGGGTAATCAAATGGTCAGGAAAATCAAGAAATTTTCAAAATTCTCATATAAATTTGGACTATGAAGAAGACTTAAATGCTGTTTAGTAAAATCGCCAAGGTCAGATTATTATCAAGACTTTAGTTTGCCATTCTTTTATATTTGGTAATATTATTCGACTCAAAATAGATGCAATTCTTATAAGATTTGTGTTGTTTTTAGGTCGAAAGGGCTTAGAACACATAAGAATAAATTAATTACTAAATCAATGTATTGTTTGGACTGAACCAACCTAAACCTTTGCCCAAAAACCTCGAAACTCAAACTTCCGAATCTCACTACCTAACGATTCCACTAGTGTAAAAGGGTAAGCAGAATCCACAGGCTAAACAAAAGTCAAATAATCCTACTTCTAACCTTCTGAAGTTAATAATTAACTGCTTACTGGTTCAATTTTGGACCTAAAATCAATTCGTTTGCGGTTTGTTTTGAAGTGCAAGCGCTTGTTACAGCTTATGCTAAATCTGTTACCCTCAGCATATAAAAGTCTAGCTTTTTTTTAGTACTTGCTATAAAAGACACCACCCAAAGCACAACAACTGTGTTCTTCCTACTAGTTAATTTAACCATATTAATTAATGGGCTACATGTTTTTACATCCTTATTTTCCACCATTATTAAAGTAGATTAAAGTCAATCTTTGGAAAAGCGAAAGAAATAGACCTATAAAATGCCGACTCATTAGGCCCAAAATTTATGACTCATAACCAAAGAGCCATTTCCCACCAATATCCGTTCTACCTTCGTACTTTTGCCTTGCTTTCTTTTGCCACTCATCCCCAAACTCATTTGCTTACCAGCTTCGCATCGCCTTTCACTCTCATTAAACTGGCCAAAGACGACGATGATGATGGCAACTAACCACTTGGGGCGATTCAACTAATTAGCGGAATGCATACGCAACCAAACGACTGACTCCTTTTTTTTCATTTTCTTAGCCAATTTCCCAAGTTATGCGCATGCATAATGCAGTCGGCTGTGCTGCCTGTTTTATGCTTATGATTTACGTACTCCAGCTGGAGCTTGGACGACTGTGCGCGATTATTAACCGAAAACCTTATCGTATGTAGGTGCTCATATACATGCATTTTGTGCATGTCACAGACACACACAGACACAGAGTCCAACAGACTACGACTCCAACTCGAATTCGAAGCTGCTTTTAATGGCTGTTTTTGCGCTGTGTTAACGATGTTGCTGCGGCTACTGAGAAGGTAACTGCATTGCACTTACGATTTTCCTATGCCGTTGTGCACGGTGGTGTAGGATTTGAGGATTTGGTGGTAAAATTAAGACTCAACTAGTTTTGTTACTGAAAAATTCGTTCGCACATTTAGAACTTGTTCTATATTTCGCACCACTGAAAGCTTCAAGGCAGGTGTGCCCACTGCCTATGCACGCTTGCAGATAGACAGACACACTCTCTTCTCTTTCTTGTAAAAATGAATCCAACAGCCTAGTTTTAGCTGACACGAGCCAATAATCGGTTTGATCTTTCTCTTCTTAAGCACCTCATCTTTAAGCTTTCTCACTTAGAAAGAGATTTATGTGTTGAAGCAAACTTAAGGCAGTTTTTAAAAAAGCTTTTGAAAAGCTTTCATTTTTAGGAAAAAGGTGTCACTTGCCACTCTACACCTCTTCTTAACTGGCAAGAGCTTTTGAAAAATATGTACATATAAAGATTGCTTCACCGTGTAAAACCCGTCTTAGCTAACTATTCTTTTCTCATAACTTTGCAATTCCCAACAGCATAAAGTTGTAACTGCAAAGAGATACTGCGTAAAGCCTACTGATGATAAAGCAAGGTTGCAAACCGCTTGCTATTTTGGGCTGGTTCGGTTTAGTGGTTCAAGCAGCTTTTTTACTCATTTTGTTGCTAATTGAACTTGGGTTTGGTTTGGATCACTCGAAAATTTGTATGTATTTTATAAAAACACGTTTCTATTTTCGAATATTGTGTTTTCTGTAGTGAAAGTTTGACTTCACGTACACTTTCGAAATTAAATTCCTAAAAATCATTCGATTTGCTTTAAAATTCTTTTATATAAGTGCTTACAATTGCCAAAGGTTGCAGATAATTGAGAATATCTTCCAAAAAGCAAATCGTAGACTGCTTTGACTTAGTTTCACAATTGCAGCAGATGAATGGAGATGTTTTAAAATTGTGACAAGTCATCTTTAGAAGCTACATCAACTCCTCGGTATCGCTAAGGGTTAGCCCTATCTATAGAGGTATCCCTTTCCATAGTAACTCATCCGAAATTCAAATTAAGCTCTTTAAGAATACCCAAATTTACAAGTATCATTCTCTTTTTACCAGGGCTGCAAACCCAAAAAACTTTGTAGATCTCCGACTCGCGGGTTCGAACCAAAGTTCACCAATGGTTCAGGTTCAGAATTTGGAGGTTCAAGATTTTTGGGCCAAGGTTTTGGTTCGAACCTTGGTTACGCGTTTATGTAGTAAGCGACCTAAAACCGACATAAACTTTTAGGGAATTGTCTCGATTTTGGGTTGGAATGGGATTTCACAATACTTTATATAAATAGAAACACTTTCTTACAGCTCATGACCATCAAAGCAATGACAAAGTGTTTCTACTTATATAAAGTATTGTGACGAAATAAAAACTTCGAAGTTCTGAATACAGCCCTTAAAGTAAAATGCAATTTCGTAGTCCACACACGAAAAGTGTTGCCACAGTAATGTGGATAATTCTATCAGGATAACAGAAGAAGTCACTGGGAAATAGTTCAAATCTATAATTTTTGTTGAACCGTTATTTTGGGTTCGGAACGGGTTCAGGTTAAGCTTTAATACCTTAAGAGGTTCGGTTCAAGGTTCTGTTCACAGAATTCTGAAAGTCGGAATTCCGGGTTCGAACCGGTTCGGTTCAAAACCGGTTTGCAGCTCTGCTTTTTACGTCTTAAAACTCTTCAGTGAACTAAACTAAACCGAACCAAACCGTTTTGCCTAGTGGTTTGTAGATTTGGTTCAGCGTATTCAGTTCATTTGGCTTGTGGTTCGGTTTATCATGGGCATTGATTCGGTTCGGTTCAGAACTAGTTTGCTTTCCTGCTATAAAGGGTCAACCTTTTATGTAAAATCATTATCAGGAGCTAGCATATAAAGCACAGCTCGCTACGGTCGTTTAAAAACTGAACTTCGAGCAGATTGGATCAAAAATAACGATTGTATTGAATCCACCGCAACATATTTGACATCCTGGGGGAAATAACGAATTATAAGCAGAGTTTCAGCCCAATCTGATGAAAAATAGTTTTTAAAAATGGACAATTTTTCGAGAGTTTTCACTTCCTGGGGACGAATAACTTCACAAGTTAGCTCGCAGATTATTCTTTCTATTAGAGTTTCAAGTTATCCGGCCAAAAATGAGTTTTTTGCATGCTGAAATGAACTATTTTGCATTTTATTTATACAAACCGCATTTCAATTCAAAAATTCGTTTGATTTGCTTACCAGCCAAGTTTCAAGTCAATCGGATGAAAAAAACATAGTTCATAAAAGAATTTTCCGGCACTTTTCTAAATTTCCACCTTAGCGCCCACTTTCACCAGAAACGGAGACAACTGTCCAAAATTCCACCATCTATTTCTTACCGCTTAGACAGTGAACCAGTCAGGACAATCGGTTTTATGCGATATAAAGAAGGTGGAGATGATTCTGTGACAAACAGAGAAACACCTTGACTTTGCCCTGCTGCAATAAAACTTTACCCAATTCAATTAAACAAGCTGATAGATTAAAACACTTAAATTCCATTACTTTGTAACCACTGTGCCTAAGGTAGCTAATTCAGCTACCGCTGCCATTGCCTTATCTCTTGCAGCTTATCTCGTCCGGTGGCGGCAAACGGCAAAATTTTTGTTAAACAAAATACATTTCGCAGTCGGTTCATTTGCTTGCAAAAGTTTTTGGACAAAACTCTGAAAAAAACTAACGAGCATTTCGATTTGGAATGTAATGTGTAGTTTCGGCCAAATAGCAAATGGCAAATATGACATGTGTAATGAAGTCTTAATAGTTTCGCCGATAATGTCAGCGTGTGTGTGAGTGTGTGTCTGTCTGTTTGCTTTGTTTAGGCAAAATGTCACCTTGCATTTTTATCTTGAATTTGGGGTTTATTTTTCGTATGCATAATTAAAATAATGCAACGCATACGACACCGTTGACTGCAGAGATAATTGCCTAGAATTACCCAATTGCAAATGAGCGGAGATTGGATTTCAATGATGATGTGGCAACGATTTGTGGCATTTGGTGAATGTAAAGGTGGTGCTGGTGGTGGCAATTAAGCTTAAAGGTAATTAAAACTTATCAACAAAAAAATGGTGAAAATGTTTGTGTTTAACAGGGATTGAAGTTGAAACATATTGTTGCTATAGTCATTCGATTCGATAGAAAGCTCTCCTTCATTGTTGTACACACTCGAAAATCTTCACCAAAGCAAACAAAAATTGGTTAAATGCACATTTTTGGGCAATTGAAAATTTTCTCTTTGGCATTTTCAGCAGAAACAGAAAACTTTGTTGTGGCAACTGGCGCTTGTCTCTCAACTCTCCACGCGCGACGTTTGACTTGGACATAATCACGCGGGTTTTAAAAGCTTGCTGACAGTTTAACGATTTTGTGGCAATTGTTTGTTTTGTTTTTATATTGTTGCACCAACAGGCAGGCAGGCGGGCAGGCAACCGTGCGTACCAATACCAAACACAAAAAACTTTACCAAAAAAAAAACAACAAGAAACGAGCATTTTCATTGGGGACAGCTAATTGGCTGCTGTGACATTAAATGCCGTCAACAATTTGTCCTGCATGTCGATTGTCAGCAAGAGACAGCAGACGGCAGTGAAATTGGCGCCAACATTTGAGAAAGGGTCAATAATTCGCCTACTACTTCAACTACTACCATTCCCGGCCAAGCAACTAAATCAAATTCACAAATAAAACAAAAAAAAAAAGTTTTTTGCACGATTTTGCAACGTGTTTGACGTTCTGTCGTCGTTTGCCTTTTGCCTTAATTTGTAGACAAATTTCCTTTCTGCTGAAAGCACGTACAAAAGCTGCTTTTCAGCAGCATCTTAGATTTGTGGCACGAACATGAAGTTCATGCATTGTCATCAAACCCAAACAAAACGGAAAACAAATTAAAATGTTGCCACTTGTCTTAAGGTAAGGAAAGATTCTTGTTTTTTCTGCTACATTCTGAATTGCATGCCAAGGCAGAATTATGCAATTAAAAATGGAAATGTATAGAATGAATCTTGTCTGGCGCTGTTGAGTTGATTAATTGGTCAAGGGTGGAAGGCATCAATGTGGCAAAAACAAATTGCAGCGGCAAAAAAAAGGGAAATCAGGGATTAGGGTGTGTGTGTGTGCGCCTCAGTCCACCGAAACTTTACTCTCCTTTTCTATCTAGCACATGGGGTCTCTCCGATAAAGTCTGTCTTTTAGTCTTAAAGTCAGGAAAACTCTTGAATTTCAACATAAATTAGCATAAAGTTTACATTTCTTTGCCAAAATACCAGGAAAAGGCTTTATAAATAAATTTCTACAAGGCTAAAGCAGAATTGTAATACATATTATGTATAATATATATCTGACATTGGAACAATCTGCCACAAAAGTTAGTTTTATTACGAAAAACTTTTTTATTTTGAATGGAATCTTCTGCTCACTTTAGTTTTATGGGTTTTCAATGTTTTTATATATATCCATAAAGTTTCTACCAAATCGAACAACCATATAGTATAGCTTTCATAGAAAATATGGTTTTAAAAATATTCTTAGTAAGAAACACTTTTTTGTTTTCAATCTTACCAGCTACAAATTTTTCTCTTAATTGATTTGTAAGTTTTGACATTATTCTACAAAGTTTGGTCCAAATCGGTTAGCTATAGCATATAGCTGCCATAGGAATAATCGGTCGAAACACAAGTTTTAATGAGAACAACTTTTTTGTTTTTAATGGCAGCGTTTTCAAACTTGGTATTTACTAGTTTCTGAAGCTTTTTCATAGTCCCACTAAGTTTTATCAAAATCGGTCAGCTATATAGTATAGCTGCCATAGAAAAGCTATGTCTGAAAAGTAGTCTTAGTATGAAAAACTTTTTGTTTTGTAATGTCAACGTCTTCAAATTAGGCATTTAATTGTTTTAAAGGGTTTAACACAACTTAAGAAAGTTTGAACTAAATTAGTTGACTATATAGTATAGCTGCCGTAGGGACAGATGGGTCGAAAAGCTAGTTCTTGTAGGAAAAACTTTTTTGTTTTCAATTTTATTCGCTTCAAATATTTCTCTTATTTGATTTGTCAGCTCTGACATAGTTCTACAAAGTTTGATTAAAATCGGATGACTTAAGCATACAGCTGTCATAGAAGTGATGGGATGAAACGCGAGTTTTAATGAGAAAAACTTTTTTGTTTTCAATTGTAGCTTGCTCAAACTTGGTCTTTAATAGTTTACTAAGCATTTTTATAGATCCACTAAGATTGATCAAAATCGTACAACTATATGGAATGGCTGCCATATAAAAGAAATGTCTGAAAAGTAGTCTTAATATGAAAAACTTTTTTGTTTACCATGGCAATGTCTTTAAATTAAGTACTTAATACATAATAACATAATTTTACAAAGTTTTAACAAAATCAGATGACTATATCATATACCTGTCATAGGACAGATCGGTCTGAAAACAATTCTTAGTAAGAAAAACTTGTTTGTTTTCAATGGAAACGTCTCCAAACTTGGTATTTGCTAGTTTTCTAAGCTATTGCATAATTTAACCAATTTTGATCACAATCGGATAACTATATCTTATAGCTGTCATAGAAATTATTGGTCTGAAAAAAGTCTTGCTAAGAAAGCTTTCATTTTCATTATCAATGGGCAACGTCTTTGAATTCATAATTATTAAACAGGCTCTCACACACTTCCACAAAGTCTAAAAGTCAAATCAAAGTAACCAGCTTCTCAATAAAAAAAACAGCCAGCCACTTCACACTTTTATTTATCACATCATTTAATTAACATATTAATAAATACAATTTCCACTTACCATTGGCATTTGCTGATTTAATTCTGTAAAGATAAGAACAAAAAAAAACAGTTGGCAAACGAAAATTAATCAAAAACGAAAGACTTAAGACACAAACTTGCGTGTTTGTCATACAACACAATTTAGGGTATAATCATAGACAGATATGTACGTGACTTTATATAAATCAATTTCTAGTAGAACCGTTTCCATTAACTTTGGCCTCTAACTTCGGCTTCGCACTCGTATATCTCACTGACTCGCTTGTGACTCTAATTTTCTGGGTCATAACGAGAGCACACGATAGATTTGTGTGTGTGCGTATCAATTAACTTTAGTCCGTCCAATTTGATTGAGTGCAGTGCTGCGGCATGCGCTGAAAATACGGTTTTTCCCCTTGCTTTGCCTTGATCGATTATCATGTTAACTCAACTGGAGTCTTGGGGGTTCTTGCCTTGCTTCTGCTTCTCCTTCGTTTGCCATTCAATTTAATTGAACAAGCACACCGTTCGTTTTTGCACTAATTTTCCAACTGTTTTTCCTTTTTTTTTTCTTTTTTGTATCTTTTGTACTTTGTGTAATGTTCAATTCTCCTAGCTTGTTTTTCGCTTGATAGTTATTTTGCTTGATCGGGTTTTTGCATGCTAATTGAACACGCCTTTTTATGTTTAAACGCTTTCAACTTGAAGCTTGGATTTAAATAATATTTAGGCGAAATAACATTGAAGCCATGAAGCGAGTTAATTGAACAATGTTTTTGGCAAACAACAGACCTTGGCTGCAGCGTTTATAAAGTTAAAGTGAAGGAACTGGAGCATAATTTGGTAAAAGGTGATGATGAAAATGATAAATTTTCCAAAAAATTTCAAAATTAACTCTGCTTACAGCAGCTGTCTTTCAACTAGACACTTTGATATTTCACCGACAGTCATGTGTCTCCTAGCAAAGACATTACCCATGTCTAGACATTCAGCAAACAAATCCAAATCCAAATGGCAGGTGCCACTTAAAACTTAAACTCCAATGAGGTGGCCCCCTAACAAATCATGCAACCAAAAGCAGCAACAACAAATGCAATTGGCAATGGGGACATGTGCCGTGCAAATTTATAGCGCCATTAGCCGATCGAGAATTGCATCAACATCAATATGCAAATTTCAGTAAAAATAAGTGCAACCGATATTACATGTAATTGCTGCTAATTTGGCAGCCAACACGTCCCAGCACGACGTGACATGGACCCACAGAACACAGCAGTTGCGAAAACAAGTCGAACCAAAAAAAGACAAAAATGAGTGACTAAGCTGACGGCGAAGGTAAACAGCGTGACAATCAGACTACTGAGAGGCTGAAAAGGGGTAACAGCTGAATAATGACAAATCAGAGTTAACCAGGCGGCGTGAGAATGCGTTGATGAACGAACCTAGCCCAACTTGCCCACTAATGCAAAGCTCAATTTCGACACTTTAGACACTGATTGTGACATTCATTAGTGATTTTACTTAAAAGAAGGGGTATCATTAGAATATGGACGATTCTGAAGTAGTTTTCAAGCGATACTCATACTCATACTCATACTCATACTCGTACTCGTACTCATACTCATACTCATACTCATACTCATACTCATACTCATACTCATACTCATACTCATACTCATACTCATACTCATACTCATACTCATACTCATACTCATACTCATACTCATACTCATACTCATACTCATACTCATACTCATACTCATACTCATACTCATACTCATACTCATACTCATACTCATACTCATACTGCATACTCATACTCATACTCATACTCATACTCATACTCATACTCATACTCATACTCATACTCATACTCATACTCATACTCATACTCATACTCATACTCATACTCATACTCATACTCATACTCATACTCATACTCATACTCATACTCATACTCATACTCATACTCATACTCATACTCATACTCATACTCATACTCATACTCATACTCATACTCATACTCATACTCATACTCATACTCATACTCATACTCATACTCATACTCATACTCATACTCATACTCATACTCATACTCATACTCATACTCATACTCATACTCAAACCCATACTCATACTCATACTCATACTCATACTCATACTCATACTCATACTCATACTCATACTCATACTCATACTCATACTCATACTCATACTCATACTCATACTCATACTCATACTCATACTCATACTCATACTCATACTCATACTCATACTCATACTCATACTCATACTCATACTCATACTCATACTCATACTCATACTCATACTCATACTCATACTCATACTCATACTCATACTCATACTCATACTCATACTCATACTCATACTCATACTCATACTCATACTCATACTCATACTCATACTCATACTCATACTCATACTCATACTCATACTCATACTCATACTCATACTCATACTCATACTCATACTCATACTCATACTCATACTCATACTCATACTCATACTCATACTCATACTCATACTCATACTCATACTCATACTCATACTCATACTCATACTCATACTCATACTCATACTCATACTCATACTCATACTCATACTCATACTCATACTCATACTCATACTCATACTCATACTCATACTCATACTCATACTCATACTCATACTCATACTCATACTCATACTCATACTCATACTCATACTCATACTCATACTCATACTCATACTCATACTCATACTCATACTCATACTCATACTCATACTCATACTCATACTCATACTCATACTCATACTCATACTCATACTCATACTCATACTCATACTCATACTCATACTCATACTCATACTCATACTCATACTCATACTCATACTCATACTCATACTCATACTCATACTCATACTCATACTCATACTCATACTCATACTCATACTCATACTCATACTCATACTCATACTCATACTCATACTCATACTCATACTCATACTCATACTCATACTCATACTCATACTCATACTCATACTCATACTCATACTCATACTCATACTCATACTCATACTTATACTCATACTCATACTCATACTCATACTCATACTCATACTCATACTCATACTCATACTCATACTCATACTCATACTCATACTCATTTTAATCAAATTCCTACACTGCAGGGTATCCTTTTGTTCTCCCATTCTCAAGCCAATTGTCGAACTTGTATGTTTGCTTTTTCATTTGGCAAATTATTTTGCGCAAAAAAATTAATTTTATGCAAACATGCCGCCAAATAAGACGACATGACAATTTAATTGGACTCGACATGTGGCCAGGCGTTCGACTTCCAAGTGGAAGCTGGCAATCGAAAATTTCAGTTAATTTGGCACTCGCGTGTGTAGACAAGACGCCGCCGCCCCCGCCAAAGTCAACCCCCTGTCATGACCCTTCCCTCCCACCACCGTCCAGTGAAACTCAAATGAATGCCCATTTAAATGTATCTTGTCGCGATTTCTGTGTGTGACCCACTCTACGCCTCTGATGGAGTTTGACTCCCAAAATAAGCAATAAACGCCTGTGGCAAGCAAAAATGTGTTTCTTTTAAAGAGCAATTAAGTAATAAAGCAATTTCATGTTCCTTTGTTTTGGGAGTCGATTATTTTGCCGCTATTCTTACTTACACTTAAAAGGTTTTATTTTGCGGTGGGCGTTTAATTGAATTGCTGTTTGTTGTGCTGTGCATGTGTGTGTGCTTGTGTGTGTGGGCAAGGCATTGTAAATCTTTTAGTTACATAGATCCCACAGCTCAGATATTTTCGCATATATTCAATTTGTCTGGCGCTGTAAATGTCGCGAAACATGACGGATCGTTGGGGTCGTCCATGGGTTAAGAGAGTTGAATGCACTCGCCAGCCCCCCTCCACTCATGTGTGTCTGCCAGCGTCTGTGTGTTTAAGCTTTATCGTGACTAATTATGGTATTTTTTCTAACTAAATGCCAGTTGCGGTGACGATTTATTAAACAATTTTTATTGCATGGTCAATTAATTGAAATTTGCTTAGCAAAATTTATCTAAACAATTGAATACTGTTGAAATGAATGATGATAGATTTCAATTGGTAATAGAAAAATATTTTTTGTGGTTTATTTTACGAAATTACTGGCTTTATAAATCGAAAATGGGTCTTTTTTCTCTTGGGTTTCGTGTTGGATTAAGTATGAAATATTGGAAAATTAATGTGAGCCAAAGGGCCAATTCTCCCAATCTCTTAATTTGTGTACAAAAGAAAGAGATCTACATCCGAAGGACAAGGTTTGAGATGCTTTTTCGTGGCTAGTTACTTCAAATCTGGCGCCAATAGCTACAAAAGATAACCGGGTGTGTCTGTTTTCATCGATTTAAGTTTTAAATTTTATTTTTATGGCCATATATAATCATTCCATCTAATTTTCTAAGCTGTGGCTTGATTTTATTAACATTTAAAATTGTTTCCTTTACTTTACTTTATCTCTTACTCGAACTTGTGACTTCTAGAAGACGAAAACCACGTAGAGCGGCATCTTAGCTCACCCGACTATCAAGTATCTCGCGAGAGTACCAATTAATTCATTGTTTATTTTTATATATTGTATTCATTAAGTTGAAATCCCTGTCGAAGCATTGATTTTGTTTATGTTATTGTTAATTTCAAATGTTTTAAACATTCTCTTTTTGTTTAAGCACCTAAAAAAGTGTTGTAATTTTGCCCAGAGATAGCTTTTAGCTGCATACTGCTAATATGAAGGAAATATGTGTTTTGGATGGCTAAGAACTGCTTCAAGTGTATTTAAACTTTGGCATAGACGAAGCTAGCTTTGCTTTATCGTTTTTAGTTTGTTTAATACCGCCTAGCGTTATTTGTAAGCTCTTCGAAAACGACTAGTACCATGTTCAGTATCATAAACATCACATTTTTATATAAAACCTCCTAAAACCTCCAAACATTTTTGAATATATTCATTACCTTTTTTTCATCTTCGTTCTAAAACCAGAAAAAAGAAACTTAAAATATATTGAGGTGTAGTGAAACACTCTATAAGATTGGACAAAAAACTCGAAAGATTCGCATGAAACTATATTTGGTAGTATTCTCCACGGGCTGGAACCCACAACCTCTCTTTACAGCAGGTTCACACACTACCCGCTATACCACACCCGGACACAAATGTTAACATTTTGGATAAGATCAACAAAGTTAGGATTTCTTTTTGAAGTTTTCTCAGTAGGCAAAAGAATCAGGCAAAGTTTTTTACATTTCTTTTAAAGAGTCGGAAAGCAGAGGCGCACGCGGGGGGTGTTTGAGAGTTAAATCCCAAGAATACTAGACTTCAAAAGAAGCGACTAGAGAAAATTTGCAAAAATCCACTGTCTGAAAGAATTTTCTTGAATTTCACGTCTACTAAGAAACCTTCAGAACATAACCAGACTAAGCCATTTGGCCTAGGCCTTACTAAACAAGTCAGTCACTCGGTCATTCTAAGACTAAATTCTACATTTTCAAACACTTCACTTACCTTCTACATCTTAGAACTATGACCATTACAATAGCACCTATAAGAGCCGATATGATTGAAACTATGATTAGGGTGAATGCCCAGCCAAGTTCGCCGGTGGAATCTGTAAATAGAATGCAACAAAAAACAGAAAGAAGATTAATATGTGAAGTTTCCGATATAACTTATGTGTGTAATGAGCGTAATAAAACTGGATAATCAGGCTCTGGCCTTGGGCATGAAACTATATAATTTTGTATGATTATGCAATTTTTATGATGCGATGGCGATAAAGATGATGAATTCATAAAAAGTTATGAATATGAATGGGGCGGCGGCCATGTGGAGAGAGGATATATGCGTAAACTTATATATCCGTGTTGAGGCAGCGAGGTGTTTGCGTCTAGCTGTAAAGAGGCGAAATGAAACCATCGTCGTGCGTCCAGTCGATTAAATTTTGCTCTCGCAACGGTTCTTCTTCAGGCACAATTTAACGATGCAAAATTAATTACAAAGTTTATTATCTTATGGCCGCTGCCCCCGCTGGTGGGTTAGAATATTTATGGGCACAGTTAAATGAGGCGAGCAATGAATGGTTTGGGGATGCTTCACATGCGTTTTGACCCTTTTTTTCTCCTCTCTCTCTCCGTTTTTGTGCTGCCTAGATCTTATCTCCAAGTGGGCAACTGCAGAAAGATACACATGTGTGTGTGTGTGTGTGAGGGCCAGGAGCTCCCCAAATGGCAAAAGGTTAAATTCAGCAAACAGAAATCAACACGCATATAAATATTTCAGTTTGCCTCGCGCTATATCCTTTTGATAAAAGCCGGCGAAATTGTAGCTGAAATAAACAAAGCCCATTGGTAGGAGAAAGATGGGGGTAGGCAGGAAAGGAGACAGCGTGGGTAAGCTTTGCTCAAGCAGAAACTTTGATACCCTTTTATAGACAAAACTATGAAGTGTTTTTTACACAAAAGAAACCATTGAAAAGTTGATAAGAAATGGCACTTTGACCTTTACTTTGGTCGGAAATCAATATTTGACATTAAAAATGTTAAGAGTCACTGGAATATCGTATAATCTGAGCACAGAAAAGGTTTTTTTTTTGTATATTTCGAATCCCCTGAAAGTTCGAAATTAACTTTTCGTACCGATTTTAGGATAAGTAGTTAGTTAGTGTTTAGGCACAGACTTCAAAAGAACTTACGAAAAACAGAAAATGTTTTTTAAAACTATTTTCGAATCGAATTTGGCCGAAAAACGGTTTTGAAAGGTTGTGATTTGACGACTTTATAAGCAATTTATGACCGAAAATGGGGTTTTCCATAACCATTTCAAAGAACATTGTCTTGATGTTAACCCTTCAATGCACAAACTTAGTTGAAATACCAACATACCCCTGCAACTTCATTAACAACCTAATTTACTTGCCATGTACACTAACTGATGAATGGACTACTAACATTTGCACAGTCCAACCTCCCTGCCCTGCCCCCTCCTACATCACGGCTTCCTTTGCCTTATTACATCTAAGACAAAAAATTTGACCTCATTTTCAACCTGTCAGTTTTTCTCCACTCTCCTCTCCATCACTTTGCCCCTTGGCTACCTTTTCTCATCGTTTGTTATCTCATTGTCAGTTGCTTAAATATTTATGCTAGCCGATGTTACACTTATAATGAAAGCCAGCGCCATTATGCTTTTGCTCCTACTTGGCCCCCTTCCTCTAGCCTTTGTCTTGGGCGTAATAATTCAATTGGCCAAAATACGAAAAAACGAAGAACGCTGCCACGAGGCGGCGAAGTTTTAAAACTGGGAATAATTAATAACAAACAAAATGAGTGGCGAGCGAGTGAGTGAGTGCGGGGGAAAAGCAATTTTCGCTTCAATTGAGGATGTGGGCGTGGTGTACAGGAAGCGCGTTAATAAGCGGCGCCTCAGAAAGTGTTAAACAAGAACAAGAAGAAAAAAACTACAACAAACATGAAAACAAGAGTTAATTGAAGTAACGATTGGGGAAACGAAACGGGCACTAAAAGCAATCAGCAATCGAATTGGCTAGTCAAAATTTAAAATTTACAACTGCTTGGAAGGAAGGAGGAAACAAGTGTTTAAAGCTTTAAGCAAGCGAATTTACATAGTTTTGGAGGCAGTATTTACACGATGTACATTAAAATTTGATGTTTGGATGGGTAAAAGCTGTGAACCATTAAAAAAAAGTGGTTCAAAAGCGGTTCTAACGCATATGTCAGTAGAGAACCAAGCTAAAATTATATCTTTTCCATTATAAAGTTATAAAAAAGCAGAGAAAACTGAAAAGCAATAAGTTTTTCTCACTAAAACTAAATTTCGACCTATTGTTCCTATGGCAGCTATATGCTTTAGTCATGCAAGTTAGCTCAAACTTTATTAAAGTGTGAGAAAGCATTAAAAAACGAGAAAACTAAGCTTACTTCGTCTGTGCCGAAGTTTTTATACGCTTGCAAATGCTCGCTTAAATATTTTAAAAATAAAACTCTTTTTCCCATTTTCCTACCGATCGTTCGTATGGGAGATATATGATATAGTCATCCGATTTGGTCAAAAATTTGTCAAATTATGTCAAAGCATGTGAAACAAACAAATACAAAACAAGAAAGAAAGTCGGTCAAGCCCGACTATAACATACTCTGTACCAAGAAATTTTGTCTTTTGATCATAACTCGAAAACCGTTCATCCGATCTTCTTCATTCCTTTGGCGGATCGATAAGTTATTCTAATAACTAAATATGTCCAGAAGGAACAAGCCATCTATCTTCAAAACTGTGGGAGATATGACGTTTTTTCTAAATTGCGGGGGCGTGGCCAAAATTGAAAATAAACTTGATCTGCCTGCAGACATAAGAAGCATATGTCCCATACACGTCAAACCTCTATCTCTTACCATCTCTGAGATCTGTGCGTTCATACGGACAGACGGACAGACGGACATGGCTATATCGACTCGGCTGTTGATGCTGATCAAGAATATATATACTTTATGGGGTCGGAGATGCTTCCTTCTGGATGTTACATACTTTTGCACAAACTCATAATACTCTATGTACCTACGGTACAGAGTATAATTACAGGATGCTGCCATTAAAAACAAAAAAGTTTTTCTAACTAAGACTGTTTTTAAGACCTATCTTTTGTATGGCAGGTATACCATATAGTTGTCCGATTTTAATAAAAATTGGTAGGATTATAAAAAAAACATTGAAAACCTACGATTGCAAAGTTTGGAGACGTTTCCATTGAAAAGAAAAAAGTTTTTCATACTAAATCTAGTTTTCCGACCGATTGTTCCTATGGGAGCTATGAGATATAGCTTTAAAACTGACAGACTAGTTCGCGTAGAAATAGACACACAGACAGACGGACGGGTATAAAAAAGAAATATAAATATTTTCAGAACCGATTCCGAGCCAGATTGAACCGGTTCTTAAGTGGTTCCTAGCTAAGTGTTTTAAAATTCTTAAGCTTTAACTTCTAATTTCTTTGTGATGGCTGTTTATATGTAACTATATATTTTACCGGTTCAAACCCGACTTTAAAAACAGTTTGAACCGGTTTAGAAATTCTTGAAGCTTTCATTATAAAGTTTGGTGTAGTTTGGGAAAATTGGTATAGATATATTTCTGTTCGAATAACGCTCCAATCTGGTCTGAAAGTAAAATATTGTGTAAAGGTTTCAGAACGGTTCCGAAAACTTGACTGAAACGGTTCAAAATGTTAAAAACATTGGTTGTAGTTCAGGCAGAGGTTTCATGATGAGCATAGCTTCTTGTTACAAGTGGCCGGTACTGCAAATCTTATTAGGCTACCACAATAACAGATCGAACTAAAGTTTTTCAATGGTACAGGCTCGGAAATTTGAAGTTCAACATGTTTTTGAGCCAAGATTTTGGTTTAAACCTTAGTTCAGCCCATGTTCTAGACAAGTTTCTTCTGTAAGACACCCAATAACGACACAAACTGTGTGGAAACTGTGCCGATTTGTAGAACACTTCACAAATGAATTATTCCAATTACAATTTGATGTTAAGTAAAATTAAATTTTGCAGTCGATTGTAGGAAATAGATGTAGAGGTTCAAGCTTTTTTCCTATACGCAAACGCCTTTTGAAAAACTTCATGAAGTTAACTTCTTAGAGTAAAACCAGTCTAAGACTCAGTCGTCCAAAACTGTTAAAAAACCACATAAAAGTTAAGAAGTTTGATCCTAAATGTAAGGTCAAATATTGCTCAAAATTTTTAAGAAATGATTCCCTACTAAGGACAACTATAAACCTGGGAAACAAACTTCTTTCTGAAAAACTTTTAATCTGAAATTAACCTTACCCCTTACTGGGATTCGATCTCGGGTTCTCTGGTACTTAAACTCTAATGACATAGCTTCGCGATTTATGGTCAACTTACCCTAAAGAGCTCAGTTATTTTAACTGGCTAAACTTTTAGACAGTTTATTTTTGAGACCAATAGTCACCTAAGTATAAGGTTACTTTTCCTTAACGTTTGTAATGTCGCCAAGTTAGCTTAAGCTTTGAGCTGTCGTCGACCCGCATGGCTCAGGTGCTAGAACATTGCCTTAGAACCTCGACAATGTGAGTTTGAATAGTTAGGGAAGTAACCAAGTTGAAAAGAGAGGCTAAAGAACTAAAATTTAAGCACACTGCTTGGAACAGTGTCAGATGCAGGACTAAAGGATGCTTCAATCGATTTCAGAACAGGCATCAGACACTGCGAGTCCAAAACCGCCGAACAAATGCAGCTATAATTTGCAATATTCAGAGATTAGGAGGAATATCTACAAGGAAATAATAACTCCTGAGTAAGAACAGTTTGAACCGGTTCAAAAGTGGTTTATATTCTTTTAAAAATAGTTTTAACTTTAAATTTGATATTCTGAAATTCTGAAATTCTGTCACTTGACATCAGATAATATGTATTTTGATATTTTTGGAAAAACGTATATTCCAACAAGTTGTTGTTGTGCTCCCCCCTTGTATGTGTGTGTCTCAAGGTCTTTGCTTACCCATTCCCCTCCGCCTGTCGGATGCTGTCAGCCTCTGAATCTGAATATAACTCCCTAAAAGTCTCGTAAATAGCAACAACAGCCAACCACTTCCACTTGTAAAATGCCTTCCCAACTGACAACCGAACAAGTTTCCTGAAGGGGGGAAACTCACTCAACTCACAACTCACCCGGCACAGAGTTTGGTTTTTTTGCAAGTCGGCTGACTCCTGTTTGGCCTCTTATTTATGCCAACAGGTGTGCGCACGCAGCGGAGTCCAAAGCCGAAGGGTATTTTATTAGCCTCACACAACAGATCTAGTATTTTGGATCTAATTGGCAACTCATTAAAATAATTTCAAAGTGGCCAACTGGCCGTCGTTTCCTATATTTTTGTTTATATTTTTTTTTGACATAGAACACGGTTTTTGGTTTTGGTTTTCTTGGAACAAAACGAACAGGCTGCAGCTGTGCCGGAGCCAAGTTTTCACTGGAACTTGCAGCAGCAGCAGCAGCGGGAGGTTGGTGTCAGCGAATCGTGTTAATCGATCTTTATGGAAATGATTGATGACTTACTATTTAGCCCTATCTGGCGGCTTCCACTTGTATCAGCCACATTTCTGTCACATTATCGCATTATCCAGTTTTCTATATGCAAATTTCGACACAGCCACCTGCCGCTGTAAATCATTAAAATTGCAACCCGCTGGCCATGCAGCTGAGCATTTGTGCCCCCTGAAAAACTGTCGCACAGTTGCAGTTTTTTTAATTGCCTCGCAAAAATGCCAAAAACTGTACAACAAGCTCTTTTGCCTCGCTTTTATCTAACTTCGTATCGGGGCGGGGGCTTGGCGTATCGGTGCATTTCGCTGCGCCCCGCCGGACTAACCAAAAACCTACTACGACTCAATTAACAGTCCACACAATTAAATTAAATGGTCGCATTTGTTTTCAAATTGAGCAATTAAGAAATGATTTAGTGACATTTTTCGTTTTGCCCATTTTTGGCAGGGGAATTGAGAGTTGAGTCGTGGAATCGTTTGGAATGGACAAGGTGGGCGGTGGGTAGTTTCCTTACTTTTTTTTGCTTTTATTTTCTGGCCACACAATTTGAATTCAATTTGTGGAGATATTAAGGAAAATGGCTAAGGGGAAAGTCATGCAACATCTTGTTGATGAAATTGGTCTAGCTTTCGCCCTGATCTGATGATGACTACATCTTATATTCAGGGGATCGAATGTGTTCAATACGTGTTCAAAACGTACTAAGAAAACTTTTTCTTATTTATGGAAAATTTTTCTGAAACTTTAAAAGTTTTCCATAAATGAGAAAATATTTTTCTTAATTTTAGGGTGAATCGCCTTAGGACGGACTTCATAGTAGAATTTCTAGTTTTCAGGGCGAATGTTTTATGAGTGTATATTCAAATTGTCCAGATGTTCGTAACGCATAAAAGTAAGCATTTCCGACCACATAGAGTTTATATATTATATATTCTTGATTGGCATGATAAACAGAGTTGATTTAGTCTTGTACGTCCGTCCGTCCTTCTGTTTCTGTGCTATCGCCTCCTTCAGTTTTAAAGCTATCGTGACCAAACTTTGCACGAAATCGTCTGGTACAAGTAAGCTGCATATTTGTTGGAACCGGCTGGATCGAATGACTATAACATATAGCTGTCATAGGAACCATCGGTCGAAAAACTAGTTCTAGTGAGAAAAACTTTTTTGTTTTCAATGCAATCGTCGCCAAACTCCGTATTTACTAGTTTTCTATGCCTTTTTATGATTCTACCAAGTTTGGTCAAAATCGGACATCTATATAATATAGCTGCCATAGAAAAGTAGGGTTAGAAAAGTAGACTTAGTAAGAAAAACGTTTTTCTTTCAAGGTTCAACCTCTGTGAAATTGGCATATATTTATTTTATAAGCTTTCACACAATTCTTCAAAGTTTTGTCAATATCGGATGACTATAGGTTATAGCTGCCATAGGAATGATCGATCGAGAAACTAGTTTTAGTGAGAAAACTTGTTTGTTTTCAAATAAAACGCCTCCAAACTTTGTATTTCTTAGTTTGCTATGCTTTTGCATGATTCCACTAAGTTTGGTCGAAATCGGACATCTATATAGCATAGCTGTCATACAAGAGCAAAGTCAGAAAAGTAGTCTTATTAAGAAAAACTTGTTTGTTTTCAGTGGAAATAACCTTCCTTAGTTCTTAGTTAGAACAAGAAAGAAAGTCGGTCAAGCCCGACTATAACATACTCTGTACCAAGAAAATTTGTCTTTTGATCATAACTCGAAAACCGTTCATCCGATCTTCTTCATTCGTTTGGCGGATCGATAAGTTATCCTAATAACTAGGATAACAAGCCAGAAGGAACAAGCCATCTATCTTCAAAACTGTGGGAGATATGACGTTTTTTCTAAATTGCGGGGGCGGGAGGGGGCGTGGCCAAAATTTAAAATAAACTTGATCTGCCTGCAGACATAAGAAGCATATGTCCCATACATGTCAAACCTCTATCTCTTACCATCTCTGAGATCTGTGCGTTCATACGGACAGACAGACAGACAGACGGACGGACGGACGGACGGACGGACGGACGGACAGACGGACAGACGGACATGGCTATATCGACTCGGCTGTTGATGCTGATCAAGAATATATATACTTTATGGGGTCGGAGATGCTTCCTTCTGGATGTTACATACTTTTGCACAAACTTATAATACTCTATGTACCTACGGTACAGAGTATAAAAACATGCTGCATGGGTATACAAACTTCGGAGAAGCCTTCATTCCTAGTATGAGAAGTAGGCTATCTGAGTTCTCATATAAGTTTATTGACAGCTTACTTACAGGTATTTTTCAGCTTAAGCTGAACCAAACTTTATGTTAACCAATAAAAAATGTGGGCCTTATTCAAACATTACTTCATGTCTGGTTAAAAATGGCGCCCAATGTTTAGTATTCTGACATTTAAATCAGTCACGCTCTCACCTTAACGAGTTGTTGTTGTTGTTGTTGGTGGTGCAAAATTTGTGGCAAACTCCACTCATAATTAAGACATTGAGGCGGGTTCAAGCCTTTTTTTTTTTGTTTTGAAAGAAAAATGTGTTTGTTTGAAAAATTTGGCGCACAGAAACTTCTAAGAACCTGGCCCTGGGAATGTGTCGCTAAAAGGCCATTTTGTTTGGCGCTTTTGTTCGCTTGGCCAACATTTGGGCTGTTGTCGAATTTCGCATGCCATTTGATTAATTGCCATGCAAATTATGGTGTAAATATAATAACATTTTATTCAGCTGTCAATTCTGTGCGCCAAACCAAAGCCACGACATGCAAAAACTCAATTTGCACGGGCTCTCTGGGATTGGGATGAAGCGAAGTGAATGGCATTCGCTGCAGCCCAGGCACGACCCGACAGAGGAGTCGACGAGAGTAGCGCACCGAGCTGACTAATCTGGCCGAACTCTAGGCGCACCAAATTAAGACATTAGTCAAATTTTTTTCTGTGAGCTGTGTTGGGCTTAATCCCTATGCCAAAAAAGAAAAAAAAAGAAAAAAAAAGCCGCAGGTAGTTCCAGGGAAGTGACCAGGTTGAGGTCCAGGTGAGTGTTGCAAATTAGTTGACACGTCGTCGTCGTTTTGCTGCTTTTGCCGGGGCCCCAGTCGAAGTCGGCATGAATAAAGTCATTTATTCCATATGAGTCTGATGAAAAATGTTCACCCTGCTTCAGTCCGCTCCAGTCAGCTCCACTCGGCTCTATAATTAGCCTAATAACGCAGACCTGGGACTTGCCGCCTCCTGCTCCACGGCTCACTCCGCTTGCTAGTTTGTGTGTGTGTATGTATAATGACTTCAATTTGCCCTGAAAGCGATTCCTGGAAATCAAATACGGCAAACGGCAAAATGCCATGCCATAATTCCATCCCATCCCATCCCGATTCCAACTCGAACTCGAACTCACATGTGGCCATTTGGTCATTTGGCATTCGCTTTGTGTTATTATTACGAGTATTTGGGTTATGGGGTGAGTTCTAACAGGTTTTTTTTCTTATACTCTGGGCCATATTTGTTAAGGGGGGGTGTGGTTTTTTCTTCTTATTTTCTTTTTTGTTGAGTAATTTGCATTTTACAGTACTAAATGCATTTAGATTCTAATGAATAGAGCTGGCAGAAAGAATGAATAGTATAACAAATTGCTGAGGGAGAATAATAACCAGAAATTACAAGTCCAATCAAAATATGTTGGAAATTGTTGTTAAAAAGAAATGAAATAAAATCCATAAAACGTTGGTGAATGGTTGAACATGTAATTAAAAACGGGTATTTTCCAAAGTTAATGATCCAATAATTGAAGACTTCTGCATTGAAAACCGAAAACTAATTAATTCTATATAGCTGTCCGATTTTAATCAATGCTTGTGGCATTATGAAAAAGAATACTAACAAGTATAAAGATTAGACCATTTTTTGAACTTTTGTTCCTAAGGCAGCTATATGCCATAGTCACCCGATTTTGATTAAAGTTTGTAGAGCTGTGTGAAATCATAATAAATTATTTTAAGCCAAATTTCAAGACGTTACCTTTGAAAGCAAACAAGTTTTTCATACTAGGACCTCTTTTCTGACTATACTTTTCTATGGCAGCTATACTATATAGATGTCCAAACTTGGCGGACTTATGTGAAAGCATAGCAAACTACAATATTTGGAGGCGTTTTCTTTGAAAACAAAAAAGTTATTCTCACTAAAACTAATTTTTCGACCGATCATTCCTATGGCAGCTATAACCTATAGTCATCCGATTTGGACAAAACTTTAAAGAATTCTTTGAAAGCTTATAAAATAAATATGTGCCAGCTTTAAAGAGCTTTACATTAAAAACAAAAAAGTTTTTCTTACTAAGAATACTTTTCTGAATCTACTTTTATATGACAGCTATACTATATAGTTGTCCGATTTCGACCAAAACTAGTAAAATCAGGGGAAAGCATAGCAAACTAAGAAACACAAAGTTTGGAGGCGTTTTTCTGAAAACAAAAAAGTTTTTCTCATTAAAACTAGTTTTTCGACCAATCGTTCCTATGACAGCTATATGTTATAGTCATCCGATCCGGCTGGTTCCGGCAAATGTGCAGCGTATTTGTACCAGAAGACCTCGTGCAAAGTTTCAAACTGACGGAGGAAATAGTCTAGAAACAGAGAAACGAACGAGCGAACGAGCGAACCAACGAACGAGCGAACGAGCAAACGAACGAACGAACGAACGAACGAACGAACGAACGAACGAGCGAACGAGCGAGCGAGCGAGCGAACGAACGAACGAGCGAACGAGCGAACGAACGAACGATCGAAAGATGAATATCGTAAGAGTGAGTGGGATCTCGGGAACAAATGACCCATGTAGGATAAGTACTATTTAAGTAAATTCTCGAATGCTCCGTAAATTCCCAATATCAGACTATGATTCGATTCCTGCGGAAGGTTTTTCAGCGCAAATGACCTTTGATTTGTGTATTTATTATACCCTTGCAAAGGGTATTATAATTTTTCCCAGAAGTTTGCAACGCATAGAAATATTAATTTCCGACCCCATAAACTATATATATTCTTGATCAGGGTGACGAGCTGAGTCGATTGAGATTTGTCCGTCCGTCTGTCTGTTTTTACGCAAACTAGTCTCTCAGTTTTAAAGCTATCGAGCTGAAATTTTGCACAGAGTCTTCTTTTTGCTGCACTCTACTAATATGAACGGAATCGACCGGATCGGATGACTATATCTCATAGCTACCATAGGAACAATCGGTCGGAAAACTAGTTTTAGTATGAAAAACTTTTTTCTTTTCAATGGAAACGTCTCCAAACTTTGTAATCTTAGGTTTTCTATGTTTTTTTTTATAATTCTACCAAGTTTTATTAAAATCGGACAACTATATGGTATAGCTGCCATACAAAAGATAGGTCTGAAAAACAGTCTTACTTAGAAAAACTTTTTTGTTTTTAATGGTAGCATTCTGCAATTTTGTATTTGTTTGTTTCTCATGCTTTTACATAATTCTACAAGTTTTTGTCCAAATCGGATGACTATATCATATAGCTGCCATACGAACGATAGGTCGGAAAATGGGAAAAAGAGTATTTTTGGAAAATATTTAAGCGAGCACTTGCAAGGGTATAAAAACTTCGGCACAGACGAAGTTAGCTTAGCTTTCTCGTTATAGTATTATATAGTCATATTTCTAAATAGCATTTCAAGTTCTCATAATTTTACTAGACTGACCCAATTCAAGTCATAATTCATTGAAAACTTTGAAATGGATTATTTTGAGTTCTGACGGTGTTGAACTGAGCGATAAATGGATGAATTAAACAGGTGTCCTGCTGAATGGGTTTAATTTTACACATAGAAGAACAACAAGCTTTTGAAACTTTGAATGGCAAACAAATTTACTTAACACCCTCACACAATTCAAACTATTTTTTACCTGAAAATAAAGTCATTAGAAGTGCAAGAGCATCGCATCATCAGCACACACAGTTCCCCGAAACTCTCAACCAACAACCACTAATGATGGCTGCCGCCGCAGTAGCCACTCTTGGTTTCACCTGCCAAATGGTAATTTTCCCAAAAAAAAATAGAAGCACAACTGGTAAAACCTTTTTTTTTTGTATATTGACCACAAATTAACAGTTGTAACATTTCGTTGTTGGTTAGAACGATTTAAGTAAAAAAAATGAAACAAAACAAAACACAAAAAAAGGACGCTGCAGTGCGTAATTACGGTGCACATTACAAACGCAAACACACACACATGTACACACACTCTAGAGTCGCATTTGCACTTAATTGTGGCGCTTAATTAGACCAAAAAGGTGCACAGAGGCACAGACAATGGCCCAGAGCGTTAAAAGGGGTGGGTTGGGCAGGGGAGGAGCTGAGTGACGAGAGACTCTCTAGCAATTCAATTCAAATGTATTTACACCCCCACCCTTTCCAGCATTTGACAACTCAATTTCGCTTAATTGTGTGTAATTGTTGTTATAGCAGTCGCCAGCAGCGTAGACCAAAACTTTACCACGGGGGGGCCAAACAAAATTGGCCAACTGTTTTAACGGGTTTTTTGTTTTTGTTTTATTTTTGTCGTTTTTTGTAATTAACTGAACCCCACAAAAATTTCAGCAGAAATTCTTCAGCGTTGAACTTCTGTTGAAAATTTTCGGCATATGTCGCATTTTGGCGTATCCGCAACAATTCACATCTCTTCTTTTTTTTGTGTTTTTTGTATTTTTGTATCTTGTATCTGCTGGCGCCGCCGCTGGGGGTCTCCTGTCGGCTGTCGACTGCGCCTGCGCGCTTTCAATTTAATTTTTATTTCAGTCGCAAGAAGAAATGACCAAGACATGTTTTACTTTTTTGCTGCTGCTGCTGCTGTTGTTCATTTGATTATCGCCAGTGTCGCCAAGTAATTTATTATATTGACTTCAACCTGGCCCTTTCCTCATATATTTTGTTTATGTATTTTTATGGCTTTAACCTTTTGCCAAACCGCCGCGTTGCTGACATTATTTAATTTGTCATTTAATTCGCGTTCTGCGGAGCCTTCTGTTGAATGTGCAAGCCAGTTGTGGCCATATGTTGTAAGAAAGTTGAGTTGAGTTGAGTTGAGGAAGAAGAGTGTGACATTTGGCCTACATAAGCGAACTCTCACTGGCATTGGGCATTGGGGTTGGAGGCATTGTCATGTTTATGATGTTATTTCATTCAAGTGAAATGAGCAGAAATGACCGAATGTCTTTTATATATAGAATACCTACACTCCGTGCCGGCTGTATAGTTACATTTAAGAGGGGGGAAGTATTAGGACATTCAAGTATTACCAAAACACAAGTTAAATCCTAACAATATAACATTTCCCTTTACTCCAACCATAAGCCATTTACTTGCCCACAGTAGTTGGCAAATTAAGTTAAGCGCTTGCTTATTTCAACAGCATATTTCGTATAATTTATGCTTCCTTTTTATGCCCACTTTTATTTTTATTGGTTTAGCCAACAAAACAACAACCGCACAACAACAAAACAGCACAAAAAGGGTAACAGTTCTACATTCAGCAAATATTTACAACAATTTGTACCACAATGAAAACTGAAAGGCCCCCGAAAATAATAAAAATAAAATAAAAATACACCCAAACAACACAAAAAGGACTTGTACAAGTATTTGACTTTATGCGGCTGGTGAATGGTTTATGGCAATAACAACAAACAATGACAAAGGCGACTGGCAGCAGCAGCAGCTGTTTGAGGCAACTCCCCAGCCAACAGCTGCCCTGTCAACCCCACCCCCACTGCCATCACTTATGATATTTTTATTGTGGCGGTGAAATAAATTCATATAAATAAATTTAAGTTGCTGATTTGTTGTTGGTGGGCAAAGGAATGCTTAAGCAGGTTCCCTCTGTTTAGCATCATAAATGGCACAACAAGTAAACAAGCGCATAAATATTGTAAAGCCATAGATGAGAATACATATTGACAGATTTATGCACCTTAAACGCAATTCGAAGTGATATTATTTGTGGTCATATTTTGGTTAAGGGACAGATGAGGCTAGCCAGATGGCAGATGAGGAAAATGTTTAAGGGTAGCCTATTCTGAAACCTCTAAAAGCATTTGGAAAATAACAGCCTCTGTAAAACTGATATATGTGCGAAACTTTTTATTCTAAGTAAACAAGTGGTTACTTCATCACATATCACCACCAAATCTATGGTACTTTATGGTATAAATTAAGAGAACCATTCATGTTTCTCATAGAAAATTGATATTTGTGCAAACTGAGCTATTTGAGGACATTGAAAAGACGTTTAAGCAGTTTTATAAGTTAAGAAATTCAGTTTATTTCAGGTGACTAACTATTATTTTACCCATTTATAAGAGTTCAACCATGATGGGCAGATTCAAATTCAAATTTTAAAGGCAAGATAATGCTGCCAAACATTTTGCAGGGCAAACCAAGGTATAGCTCAGCTATCACAATATTCCCCAGTTACATTAGTCTTGATTAAAATCACTTTGAGGATCTCTAGTGCAACAGCTTTGTCCACATATTTGGGACAGCCGGGAAATTATTGATTTGAGCGTCTCAATTTATTGCCCTGGCGGCTGCAGCTTTTGGAAAAGTCAAATGGCAACACAATTTTCTTTTGAAACTATCTGCAGACTTAATTTAGAGAAAATTTCCCATTCAAAATAATTAAAAAAGGCACTTTTCAGACTTGCACATATAACAATTTTCTACAAATAAATCATTTTAAGCTATTTTTTTTAAACCAAATTGTTTGAAATAAAATAAGTTGTGGTCTGTTTTTTATTTTTATATCGAATTGCTTGGTAAGCGAGCTATTTTACATAATAAACTTAAAAAAAGTGAAAACTTGGGTTTTTCAGGCAAATATTGGCCAAATATTGTTAAAAATTGCACTGAATAGCAATTATTGTTGATTAAGCTCGACTTGAAACTAAAGTTTAAGGTCCCACAGCCAAATAGTTTGCTCAGAGACACTTTTTAAGACTTGCACATATAACTATTTTCTATGAAGAAATAATTTTAAGCCATTTTTAGGAATATTTGAAGTCTTACATATCGTCAATGAGCTGAAACGAGCGTTTTGCTTATTGGTTTTTTGGTGCATTTTTAAAACGATTTTTCTCTGCTCTGTTCGACTTAATCTCTGAACGCAATTTGACTTGTTGAAAAGACGCCAGAGTCAGAGGATACGCGTTTCGAACGCGTCAAGGTCTCTACGCGGGTTCAAAAGAAACTTAAAACCTAGGCTAAGATTGAATAAAACTAAACGATCTGAAAAAGCTATAAACCCAAGATGCAAGACATAACCCCAGGCCGCAAGCCGAACCATTTAACAAATTTGAAAGTTTTCAACGACGGAAATGAATGATTTTCAGCAGTTTTGCTTTTGTTTGGCAAATTGTTGGTTTTAAACAAAAACCAGCGACTAATCCAAAGCTTATAAAATTTATGCAAAAACCGCAGCATTGTTTTTCCTTTTTTTCTTGTGGTGGGTTTTCGGTTTTTGCTTTCCCAGAATCGAAATGGCGTCTGTTTTTGTTGTTTAATATCTTCGTATTGTAAGCGGAAATGAGTGAGTTTCTTCGGTGTGTGTGTGTGTGTGTGTGTGTGTGTTTTTGTGTGCTGTGGCTCGTATAATTGTTGCAAACGAAACGCATTGTGGCCTGAAGTCATAAAAAGTAAACACAACACACCGAGACTTTTTTCTCTTTCCTTGCTATTTTCAAAGAATTTTTCATAATTTCTGCTTGGTTTGGTTTCTGTGGTTTCGGGTAAACAAGATGCGAAGATCGAAGTGAAAAAAAAATATATATACGTCTATAGTATTAAAAAAAAAAAATGATTACTGTCAGTGTGGGTTGCATCCAGAGATAATATTTTTAACTTTGTTTACATTTTGCAGTTTTATTGTGGCGTCTTCTGCTTTGTTCTCATCCTTTATATTCAATTAGGGCGAGTCAGCCAAAAGGGGGGAAACGGAAAGCGGCGGGGACCACACACACACACAAGATGCGGGCTAATAGAATTGCTGAAATGCTGATTAAAATAGTTTCACTTTTTAATTACAATTTATGCGTTGCCTTTCGTATTCTTTTTGCCCATTTTGTAAGCAATTATTAAACGATACCCGAGACTAGGCCTGAGGGGAACTCAGACTTTGATCAAAGAGCAGACAAACATTGTCTCGGCACATACATCAAAGGATATTGTAGACTCAGTTTTCCTGCCCAAACATAAACACAACGCAGCAGCAACAACAACAACAACAGAAAAAAAAATTAAAAATCAATTTATGTTTATTTTTCCATCTCCCCCACAAAGCTCATTAGCACTGGGGCCTCATCTTACGAAATTTTGCACTGAGGCGACAAAAATTCTTTGAAAAACGTCACAAGGGAACTGCTGCTGCTGCTGCTCCAAATGCGTTGAAGAGTGGGCAAAGTGGGAAAGGCATTTGTATTTTTAGTGCTGAAAAATCTAATTTACTAATGAGCCATAAGCATTCGAGAAATGCACATAAATTTCGCTTAATTGAAAAGCCATGCGCGCATAATTATGAGAAAGTCAGTCAGCATTAAATTTTCATGGCATTCAATGGGCGGGGGGAGGAGTGTATTTCCCTTTTGGCTTGGTTAAGGTCAGCAGCAGGTGGGGAAAGATGAATTGGTGAGAGAATGGAAGTTTAAGTTGACTTGGGCACTGCCTTGTGGGTTAGTTATGATTGAACTGACATTAAACCATTTGTGAGCACCATTAAGGATCGATCTTAAACTTTTTATGGCTCCTTTTGAAACACGTTTCATCGAATAAGTACTGGAACTAGCTCAAGGGCGGGTGTTTCAGTTAAACGCTTGAAAAGTTGAAAGATTTCGTAGGTTGTGTTGAGGAATGCATGGACTTACTGTGGGATAGGCAATATCATATCGATAAATCGATACATTGATGTTTCAGTTAAACGATAAGAAATTGTAATTTGGTGATTTTCGAAAATGTGCCCAGAAAACAAAAGCCTTAACCGTCGTGAATCTTAAAAAGATTAAAACGAATGATGTTAAGAAGAAGTCAATAGCAGACCAGCAATCGACGCCAGCAATTTGTAGAATACATTGCATCCGAGCATGCTTCTGAGACTCCGGAACAACTGCAAGTTAACAATATAATCGTCAGGTCTATTTAGAATCCGCAGAAACGCCGAAGCAGGCGAGCAATCGAAACGCTAAAGCAGATTAGCAATCGACGCCTGCAATTTGCTCAATTCATTGCATTGTAGCGTGTTTCTGAGACTCCAAAACAATTGCAAGTTAACAAGTAAGTCGGCAGAACTGGTTAGAATTCGCGAAAAGAAACGCCGAAGCAGTCGAGCAATCGACGTCTGCAATTTATTATGCACAATGCAACCCTGAAAGCTGCTGAGTCTGTACAGCAATGTCAAACGCGCTTCGATGAAAAAGTTGAGTATAAGGACAGGTTAAAATCTGCAGAAACTCTGTTGCAGGCGAGCAATCGACGTCAGCAATATGCTTAAAACGCCCCAGCATGCTTCTGAGACTCTGGAACAATTGCGAGATAACAATTTAATCAGCACGCCAGGTTAGAATCAGCAGAAACGCCGGAGCAGGCGAGCAATCGACGTCAGTAATTTGCTGTGCTGTGCTCTGCTAAGACTGAGCAACAAACCCAATTGCAACTCGATTAAAAAGTGTAGTGGGAGGCCAGGTTAGGATCTGCAAAAACGCCAGAGCAGGCGAGCAATCGACGTCACAAATTTACTGAATACATCTAAGCGTGCTTCTGAACCACACGAACAACAGCAAGTTAACAAAATAATCGGTAGGCCAGGCTAGAATCAGCAGAAACGCAGGAGCAGGCGAGCAATCGACGTCAGAAATTTTCTATGATTTGGTGGAGTGGGAGACCAGTTTAAAATAGACAGAAACCACGTTAACAGGAGAGCAATCGACGGCTGAAATTTGTTGAACTGCGAAAGCTTAAGTTCGGAGATAGTTTATGGTGGAAAGGGCGTCAAATAGGTGCACCAAACCGCCCAAAAAATCTTCAGATATGCCAAAAATATATTCAAGTTTTCATCATCTTAAAAATCTGTAAATAGACGTATCAAACGGTTCGTAAAATGGTATAATTGTTGCTTATAAGAAAGATTTGTAGATGGTCGATTGTTTTCTAGATTGAATGGTTAAAAACTATCGCCGAATTTGTGTCTATTTTCCTATGAGTTCAATATGTTATGAAGAAGGTTTGTTTAGGGTTCGCTCAGATTTGCTTCCTTAACTTGCTAAAATAGTTCAGTTTTGCCATTTTGTGAAGCCAATTCTTTCGCAATGCCACTTACCCAGGGTCTTATAATTTCACTTACCAATTCCAAAGCTACTTAAAGACTTACCTTGATTAATTGCGAAATTTTTGCTTAAAAAGTTTTACTTAACTTTTTGAAATCTTGTTCTTAAGCTAGCAATTAGTCTTTGAAAACTTTTTGCTCCAAGAACAAATATTTGAAAACTTTCTGCAAAGTAACCTCGCAATGGCAAATTTCACATTTGACACTTTATAAGAAACGACACCCAACCACTCGCCTCCTTCTAGGCCAAAAAACAACTTTGGCACTTGCCATGACAAATGGGAAACCCAACGCAAAATGCTTTGCCATTTGCCCGGAAATGGAGGCGTAAGAGGAGTAAGGAGGGGGGAGGGCGGGCTCTTGGTTTACAATATTTATTGCTTAGGCCAAAACTTTTTGCCAAAGTTGAATTTTAATTAGTTTTCTGGTATAAATTCAAATTCTCTTGTTTTGGATTAAATGAAGCGCAAACAAAATTTTGCTTTGAGAAAAAAATATGACAGCCATGTTAATTGATGCAGAAAGCTGCTTTTATTGTGTCTAAATTATAGATATTTTTTTTATGAACCAAAAGGCAAGAGGAGCATATTAAAAGTTTATGTTTAATTTATGAGCCAAGAACACGGTGTGCTGTGTGTGTGTGTGTCTGTGTGTGTGTGCAAGGGTGAGGGAAGGCGGCATTTATTTTTGGATTGCCATTTAAAAAATGCATAAAATTTTTGTTGTAAACCAAATGGAAAATCTCTTACGTTTTAGCTGTTAATTTATATGGCAATTTGGGTCTGTTGGAATGGCCAAAATGTTGAGCAGCTAATTTCGTGTGTCTAGTTAATACCTATTTTTTTTTTATAGTTTTAGAAAGGGTGGGCGCTAAATGGACTGCATGATTTAATCAAAATTTATGTTGAAATCACGAAAGAAAATGAAATAATTAAACTGGAATATTCAGTGTGAACCACAAACAGAGTGACCGTACCATCAAAAGTTCATAACAATCAAACCTGGTTACACTAAAAATTGCTTAGCATTAGTTTCCCTCAATTCAATTAGCTTTCTTCTAATCACATTTGTCTGCACAAATCGGCGACCCGCAAACCCAGTGCCCGACAGACAAGTCAAGTGAGTACAGGTTAACCTGCAACTGAGCTGTCATTCAAAGTCAGGCAAATTAAATTAAAATGTAGGTGAAATCTAAAACCATTAAACGGCAAGGCAATCAAATAAATTTTCAATTACAACTAAATGCATTTCTCTCTAGCGCTTAATACGAAAATCGTGTCCAAAAACAGGTGGATGAGTTGAGCAGGAAAACACATAAAAAAACAAAGGCGTGCACACTCAACTTGGAGTATTCATTTGGTCAAAGATCATAAAACGCGTTTTTTTTATTTTTATGAACTGACGACAACTGGCCAACTCCCGTCCAACCTCACCCATCTGTTGACTCTAACACCTAATGTTTGACTAATTTCACATACTTACGTACACTTTTACGACTCGCCAGTTCCTCCTCCGTTCATAACGATTCTTGATGTTTAAAGTTTGATTAAACTGCGATATGTCTCATAGATAAATGTTGGTGTAACTGTTGACTTTTCTGTTATCAGCAGCAGCTAACTAGTTGCATTTGACATTTGCATAGGCTCCATATAAACAAAGATATGGATCGGTAGGGAACAGTAAAATGCGTTCTCTATTTTTTTTTTATGATGCTATAGCTCCCTTTGGCTGTTTGTTTGTTTAATTGTCTTTTATTGTTGTTGTGGTCTTTTGGTAGGTGACTGACTGTGTATCAGCAACAGTTTTATGACACTCGAAATGAAATGAAGGGGGCAAGAAAGATCTGTCCAAGGTTTACACTTCTTATTGATAGTTTTTGGTTTTTTTTTAGTTTTGTAATTATGAGAAAAATATTTGAAAAACCATAGTTGGAAGAGGGTGAAAGATAATCAGCAAAGAAGGAAGCCTTAAAACAAAGTCTAGCATGTTTAAAATTATCCAATCGTGTGCTTTCTGAAACTTTTTACTAAAGTTTCTGTACATATTCAAGGGGTAACAGACTGGTTTCTCTCTAGCAAGTCATTTTAGGTCCAATTTTTAAATTCCAAAAATTAAAATAGAATCTAAATATGTTACTTGTACTTAAGGTAATCACAAAATACTTAATCTATGTACACAATTGAGATTAAAAGTATTATGTACTTAAATCAAGACTGCAAAACAGTTTTAAAGCGAACCTTCGAACCATGAATTCGGACTTTTATTTAACTGTGAACCTAAACTTGAACCGTTTCACTTTCTGAACCTAAATACTTTGAACTTTAAACCGTTCCACTTTTGAAATAAGATCTGAACCTAAATTTTTGATTCGTTGCAACAAAATGATATATCTTCTATTCTATTTCTGGCTAAAGATATTGTAGACCTTACATATTAAACGAAACTATGTCTAACCCGTGTGGGCTTGCGTACAAATGAAGTACTAAATATTTGTTATTGTAAACGATTTATTTCTCAATTTAAACTTAAAGCTTGGAATAGAAATGCAACGTTAAGGAGATCAAGGCATTATAAAAGTCAACTTTGGGTTGCCAAACAAAGGTATTATAATTTTGCCCAGAAGTTTGCAACGCATAGAAATATTCATTTCCGGCCCCAAAAACTATATATATTCTTGATCAGGGTGACGAGCTGACGAGTCCGTCTGTCTGTCTGTTTCTACGCGAACCAGTCCCTCAGTTTTAAAGCTATCGAGCTCAAATTTTGCACAGAGTCTTCTTTTTGCTGCACACTACTAATATGTCGGAACCGACCGGATCGGATGACTATATCTCATAGCTCCCATAGGAACAATCGGTCTTTAAACTAGTTATACTCTGTACCGTAGGTACATAGAGTATTATAAGTTTGTGCAAAAGTATGTAACATCCAGAAGGAAGCATCTCCGACCCCATAAAGTATATATATTCTTGATCAGCATCAACAGCCGAGTCGATATAGCCATGTCCGTCTGTCCGTCTGTCTGTCCGTATGAACGCACAGATCTCAGAGATGGTAAGAGATAGAGGTTTGACATGTATGGGACATATGCTTCTTATGTCTGCAGGCAGATCAAGTTTATTTACAATTTTGGCCACGCCCCCTCTCGCCCCCGCAATATGGAAAAAACGTCATATCTCCCACAGTTTTGAAAATAGATGGCTTGTTCCTTCTGGACATATTTAGTTATTAGGATAACTTATCGATCCGCCAAAGGAATGAAGAAGATCGGATGAACGGTTTTCGAGTTATGATCAAAAGACAAATTTTCTTGGTACAGAGTATGTTATAGTCGGGCTTGACCGACTTTCTTTCTTGGTTTAATATGAAAAACTTTTTTCTTTTCAATGGAAACGTCTCCAAACTTTATAATCGTAGGTTTTCTATGTTCTTTTACAATTCTACCAAGTTTTATTAAAATCGAACAACTATATGGTATAGCTGCCATACAAAAGATTGGTCTGAAAAACAGTCTTAGTTAAAAAAACTTTTTTGTTTTTTGTTTTTTAGCATCCTGCAATTTTGTTGTTGTTTGTTTCACGTGCATTCTCACAATTCTACAAATTTTTGTCCAAATCGGATGACTATATCATATAGCTCCCATACTAACGATCGGTCGGAAAATGGGAAAAAGAGTTTTTTTTAGAAAATATTTAAGCGAGCACTTGCAGGGGTATTAAAACTTCGGCACAGACGAAGTTAGCTTAGCTTTCTCGTTTTGATGTAAAATATACGCTCCCCGATCATTAGAGCCTGATGACAAGAATACTTTAGATTAAGGCCGCCGGAAATACTATCAACCTATCGATATTTCGCTTTGACCGATTATTTATTTCGAGGCGATTTATCGCATATCGAATATTTTTTGGTGAGCTGCTGTATTTAAAATGTTATTAATTCTTTTTGTAGACAAAAAAGAACTAAGATAGATGTTATAATGATGCTCTGAGTAACACCTTAATAAGACGTTAACTAGTGAGTTACGAATCATGCAAAATGTTCTCAAAACTTCAGAATAGCATTAAAATATTTGCACTCAACGTTTAAATACATCAAAATATGTTGTCTACTCATCATCTGCATCTTCCCACCAACATAAATGTATAAATAAGTTCTCACAACTTGTTTGGTTTAGTTTCTTTTTTGAAATCGCAATATGTCGAATTTGAATGAAGTTTCTAAAACGCAACTTGAATTCAGGGATGTTGCAAACCGCTCGGAAAGTTGGCATTGGTACGGTTTAGTAGTTTCAGCCGCTTTTAAACTTCCGGTTCGGTTCATTATATGTGTTTTTTAAGGCTAACTGCTCTAAAATTCGTATTCAAATGCCTAGAATCGTCGAATGTGGTAGATTATTGAGAAATATAGAATAGATAAGAAAGTATACGTATATATGGTATGTAGTCTGATGAAAGGTTTATTAAGCGGTCTGCGATCCATTGTAGGAGATGTACGGGATAACATGTCGTACAATGGTAACATGGCATTCTTAGAAGCTACATAAACTCAGTATCACTAAGCATCACTTCGGTCTATAGAAGAATCCCTTTTAGAGGGTCTCTTAGCAAATCGGAATTTATACGAAATCATCCGACTTCAGGAAGTTAAATATTTCGAAGGTGTGGCTCTGGTTCATGGAGGGACTCCAAAAATAAGAACCGAACCGCATCCTTCGGGTTTGGTTTAAGAACACAATCAAAATGCACTTTTTAATACGAGTTATTCCAAAGAAAGTAACTCAATTACCGATTATTTCTTACCATATAATATCTATATCGAAATGTAACTTTTTTAATGTTGAAAGAAATATTGATATATATTTTAAAATTATTCGGCAAAAGATAGGAAAATATAAATAACCCCTTCTAATACACCCTCAATACCAGAGAAGGAAGAATAAAGCGTTATCTTCTGTACCAGCAAATCAAGCTGAGTTAGTTTATCCATGTTTGTCTGTTTCTACGCCATCTACTTCGAAAATTTTTAAGTTATCTTGACTAAACTTTGAACAAACTCTA
This sequence comes from Lordiphosa fenestrarum, assembly GCA_035044985.1. Taxonomy (NCBI): domain Eukaryota; kingdom Metazoa; phylum Arthropoda; class Insecta; order Diptera; family Drosophilidae; genus Lordiphosa; species Lordiphosa fenestrarum. Next base: position 184,774 of record JAWNNO010001055.1, on the reverse strand, counting down.
GAAATACATATAGGCTGCATATTTGTCGGAAATGATCGTTGACATGAGCGTATAGCTTTCATAGGAAAGATCGTTCAGAAAACTAGTTCTAAGAAAATTTTGTTTATTGTTATACTCTGTACCGTAGGTACATAGAGTATTATAAGTTTGTGCAAAAGTATGTAACATCCAGAAGGAAGCATCTCCGACCCCATAAAGTATATATATTCTTGATCAGCATCAACAGCCGAGTCGATATAGCCATGTCCGTCTGTCCGTCTGTCCGTCCGTCCGTCTGTCCGTATGAACGCACAGATCTCAGAGATGGTAAGAGATAGAGGTTTGACGTGTATGGGACATATGCTTCTTATGTCTGCAGGCAGATCAACTTTATTTTCAATTTTGGCCACGCCCCCTCCCGCCCCCGCAATTTAGAAAAAACGTCATATCTCCCACAGTTTTGAAGATAGATGGCTTGTTCCTTCTGGACATATTTAGTTATTAGAATAACTTATCGATCCGCCAAAGGAATGAAGAAGATCGGATGAACGGTTTTCGAGTTATGATCAAAAGACAAATTTTCTTGGTACAGAGTATGTTATAGTCGGGCTTGACCGACTTTCTTTCTTGTTTTCATTGGAGTCCGTATATGTTTTTTTTTTTTAATTTTTCGATAGTTTTACTTAGCTTGATTAAAATCAGACAACTGTATACTATAGCTGTCATAGAAAAGAATGGTCCATAAACCAGTTTAAGTGAGAAAAACGTTTTGATTTCAGTAGAAACTACACCAACCTTAGTATTTATAAGTTTCCAATGCTTTTTCATAAGATCGGACAATTTCATAGTTTAGACTATCTACTGATACCATCATGAATCATCAGAGATACTCCCAGCTTAAAACAGGAAATGTAATAATTTAGCTTTGTGCAACTCTAATAATTAATTCTTAAAAAGCATTTCTTAAGTCCCCTAGACGGCTTCATCTCTCTGAACAACTCCAAATCAATTTCTCAATTCTTCACCTTCTTTCTTCGAAACTCATTTAAAGAAGTGATCAGCGCGCTAACAACAAACACCTGAGTATTATAACAAATACAAAAAAGAAACAAAAAACAAAAAAAAACACAGTATAAACATTTATCATGCGGCATTAAAAGTCAAACAGGAACTGACTTTGACTTTATTTGTTGTTGTCTACCTGCGCGACTGCATCGCAATGGGGTGCACCTAACCCCCGTCCACCTAACCAAAAAGGACAAAAGGTGAAATGTTTTGGCCCAGAGCGCGTGTGATAAACCTAATGAGCAAAGCATTTTGGTAACCCGCCTGCTCAGATAACGATCATAAGGGAAACCCAACCGAAAGCAAGAAACAAAAAAAATAGAAATCGTGTGCCGTGTGGCATATAAAACTGTTGTCACTTCATGGCCTGACATTTAAATTTCAATTCCCAGTCTCCAGTCTAGACTGGTCTAAAAAGGTTTTTTCACATTTTCTCTCGAAATTCAATTAAGACATTTCAACATTAAATGAGCCGCAGCCGCCGAGGTGACCCGAAGAAATATCTCAGAATTATTTATAAGAGAGTTCTTTAAATAATTACATAAATGTTTAGCAGATAATTTGTTGGCATTGTTATGCAAATGCGGATTAGAGACTCTTCTAATTGAGACATTTGCCGCTTTTGGCTTCGAGTATGTAAATCTCCCCGAAACGCCGAAACTTTTGCATTTTAAATGAACTTCTTATTAATAATTTTCTTCTTTTGGCCTTTTGATAAATGGAACGGCAGTTGGGTTTTAATTTGCTTGACTTCTCGTTCTCTTGCGCCCGATCCCTATCGGAGTTAATTTATGCCGCCATTCCATTCCCCCAATTGTCTTTGGCAATTAATCAGTGTTTATGTGGGAGAAAAGTTACACATTTTCATGCCACAAACAAATAAATAATAATTTACGTTGACGCACGACATTAATTCCAATGCATGTCTAGGCCAGAAGTTTCCTTAAATTGAATTTCCTTGCTCTTTTGCATAATTGAATTCACTTTGCAGTGACAGTCAACAGATTTCAGCTTTTTCACTTGCCAATATGGCAGCAAGCCAATAAACTGAAAGCCAAGAGAATTGAACGAAATGTTTAAGAAATTGGGGGAGGGAGGTGGCAGAGGCAGAGGCAGAGGCAGAGCCGGCGTAATCAAAGTTAGAGCTGAAAAACTTGGCAGACAGTTTTTGGGAAAATTGGCAACAATGATAAATTATATACATAAGTGCGAATGCTGAAGCGACGGATTCTCTATAACGTTCAACTGGTAAGGAGTGTGGACTATTTTGATGATATAAAGTAAATTTTATAGACAATTTCAGAGTTTAAAACGGTTCAGTTGACGGGTTCGTAACCTAGATATATATTTATAACTTCATACTAGTAGCCTACACACCAAAATTCAGGCTCATAGCTGAAATAAATTGGTAGTCATGGCTCCGAACCACTTTTAAAACGGTTCAGTTGACTGGTTCGAAGCCTGGCAAATTTTTTTAATTTCCTACAAACAGCTTACACACCAAATTTCAGGCTTATAGCTTAAGTAAACTCTGAGTTTGACTCTGAACCGTTTTGAACCGGTACAGTTGACTGGTTCGGAACCGAGAAAAGTATTATTAGCTTCTTATTACCAGCCAACACACCAAATTTCAGGCTCAAAGCTTTTATAAACTCGGAGCTATGACACTGAACCGCTTTTGATCCAGTTCAGTCGGCTGGTTCGTAACTCAAAGGGATCATCTAGCTTCATACCACCTATCTATATTACAAATTTCCGGTTCCAAGTTTAATTAGTTTGTGAAATATGGCTCTGAACCACTTTCGAACCGGTTCAATTGACTGGTACGGCACCGAGAAAAGTATTAGTAGCTTCAAATTACTAGTCAACCTACCAAATTTCAGGCTCATGACTTAAATAAATTCTAAGCAATGGCTCTAAACCACTTTTAAAGCAAAAAAAGTCAGCTAACTTCATACAACCAACCTATATAACCAATTTCCTATTCAAAGCTCGATTAATTTCTGACTTAAGGCTCTGAACCACTTTTGAGCCGGTTCAGTTGACTGGTTCGGAACCGAGAAAAGTATTTCTAACTTTTTTCTACCAACCTACACACCAAGTTTGAAGTTCTTAGCTCAAATAATTTGGGAGATATGGTGCTTGAACCTTTCAGGCTTGGAACACAGCCTTTGATTCTTACTGACTCTACATGAATGTACTTTGAAAATGTAGCGTAAATTGGTTGAGCAGCCTAGACCCCTATAAGAAACAAACAAACAACCAATCACGGTCGCCAATTTTTGGCGACCGTTCATATAAAATTTATTTTAAATATTCAAAATTTTCAACTATTTTCATATTAAATTACGTTCTACCTAGGTTTCCCCCATCCCTTGGTTTTTGCACCACATCATCAATATGAACTTGATTTTGTCTCAAGAAATAAATTAATCCAGAGCAAAGCTATTGGCCTCCTCCATGCACCGTCGCGATATCTATCTATGTAGTCAGCCAAGAGCGAGCAACAGACAACGCTTCTGCAAACGCCCACTGCTTCATATTTTCATAATTTTTTTTAAGCCTTTTGTCTAAGCGGGGAGTAGCCGCCTCCATGAGCCGAGCAGAGACAAATGATTGGGGCCAGCAAAAACAACGCCTAAGTCAAAGGCAGAAATTAAATTTGCAAATGCAGAAGGAGTTGGCAATGAGGATGCGGATGCCCCGAAAAGCAATCGAGAAACTTACGCCCAACATCAGTTTGATAAATTGATATCAGCGATCGATCCGCTGTAGATTACTTATTGTCTTGCCAAGAAGTTTTAATTGAAAAAACCACCGAACAGACACTCACCTATCGAACCATCCAGGGAGTAGGCATTCCTCTGCCATGCCCAAGTGCATAGATCACAGGTGGTCAGGCCGTCAGCGGCGACGCTTTCATCCAAAAAGGGCGGACGTGGCGGCGGTGGCACAAAATGTCCATTCCACAGCCCATTCTCGCTGGCATCGAAGGCCAGCGGTGAATCGAAGGTGTCCACCTCAATGGCGTTGGTCCACCAATCATCATCGTCCAATGGATCGTAGCTGGTTGTATGGCCGGGACTGGCTTCAGGTGCGGGTAATTGTGATTCCTGATGATCGGCTAGCGAATCCAGACGAGAATTGGGAAATACTGAACGTAATGTGGTGCTGGCATCCTGATAAATGTCCGCGCCGCTTACAGCGGGCAGACGTGGAAACATTTCTTTGTTTACCACCGCCCACCCCTGTAACAAATTAGTCCTCGATTAGCTATCCTGCGGGAGGGGTCGTGCTTGAACAGGCTGCTGAAAAAGAGAGCAAAAGAGAGATGGGTAGAGTTGAGTTTAGACGTCAATAAACAATAAACAGGCAATCACGGTCGCCAACTTTTGGCGACCGTGCTTATTAAGTCATTTAAGCATTCGAAGCATTATTTTCCTGAACTGTTCGCAATCTTCTTCATGGGAACTTCCTGCAACCACGCCTCCCATATCTTGAGTACACCCTCTCCCCACATTTGAAATAGAGTGAAAATTCAATTAAAAAATAATTCCCCCAACTCTATGCAGCTCTCTAACTAATTCCACAAATAAAGACTTCAAATTGTAGTTTAGTTTTGCTTCCAACATCAAATAGGCGTGCCTATGCAAACAGATTCGCCCGGGTCCAAGTCAAGTCGATTCAAGTTTTCCTTCACTTGCCTGCTTATTGGTCCATGGAGCTTGCCCCTTGTTACACGTAGCTACCAAACGTTTCCGCCTGACACACATTAATCAATGCAACGAGGCCCGCCCGTACCAGTTGACACTAATGAAGTTTCCCAACCAGATTGCAGCGAAAAGATAACATTAAAGCGGCTTTAAATATGCCAAAATAGGTTCAATGGGTCAGCGTTACATTTCGTTGGAAAGTGAAACCGCCAGACAAATGTGCTAATCAAATGTGCGCGGCCCCAACTGATCATCCAACACAAAATTGTATATCTTTTCATTGTGATTTATAAGCAGCGGCAATTACAAGCCGACTGGGTAATAATGCAAAAATAACAAAAATCCGAACAATGAAATAGTGAAAAACCGAAATCATTTATCATAATCATTGTGATTGATTCGTTGAGAAAATCATAGAAACCAAAAGATACAAAAATATCACACAACACAAATGTTATATCGTTTTCTTATTCAAAAGGCCGCCCGCTCGGATTCGCTCATCAGGCGTATAAACGGCGCTTTCAGTTGTTGTTGTTGTTGTTGGCTCACGTCTCTTAACTCACGTTTTGCTCCATTGAATCACTCACTCAAGCTGTGCGCTTTTGGCCTTACCTCTTGGGCAGCATGATCAAAAAATTGTTTTGATTCAGATTCGGCCACTGGACAGCAATTGAACTACGCTTCGACCGCAGCGAATGCTGATAGAATGGTGGGCGGGAAGGGAGGGAGGGAGGGTTGGATGGCAGGGGAATTTGTTTTTGCAAATGTTACTTATACATGAAGCCCTATTGCGGTCAATATGTATACAAGATTTTTGTGTTTTTTTTTATTTTGCCTGAACTTTCAAATATTATCAATCAAGCAAAAAGTTTTTGGTGTCATGTGTCTAATGCAAGAATTATGTACGCGTTGAAGTTTTCGCTGAAAGTGAATGAAACCCAAATGGTGAGCATCTAATGGTTTATTTTAATAATAGTAAAAGGTCAGAGAGGAATATTCGTATATCAATAAGGTTGGTAAAATTGGGAATTAATGGAATGGACAGAAAAATTGACTGGTGTTGGTAAGCCAGAGAGTTATTGCTTAATTGCTTTCCTATGCTCACCGACTTACACACAGAAAATAAAGATCTAAGAAAGATTCATTTTGAACTGGTTATGTCTTTAATATTCTTTAAATCATCCAACGGAGCTACAAATCATCCAAAGGATATGGAAAATTATGATCATTTGGATGATCCAATGGATATTTTTTTTAATATCCTTTCTCTTCTCTGCGCACAATCAAAAGTTTGCATTCAGTCGGTTCGAGTTAAAGTTCAGTTCAAGCCAAACAAAGTTGCTACTGATCACTTTTTAGCAGGTATACAAACCGGTTTTGAACCAAACCGCTTATTTCAGCTGCTGAACCCAACCGCAAACCGAGTCTTCTCTTTTCCAAAATTGCGGAACCGAACCGAAAACCACTAAGAAAAACGGTTTCGTTTAGTTCTCTGACAAGTTTTAAGACGTGAATCGCTTTCCACTAGACACAGATACACAGAGAAAAAAAGGATATTAAAAAATATCGATTGGTTGATTTCCGGTATCCATTTGGACGGGATATGTCTAAAATATCCTTTTAATCATCCAACGGAGCTTAAAATTATCCAAAGGATATGAAAACTGATGATCATTAGGATGATTTTGCAGCTCCGCTGGATGATTAAAATGATATTAAAGACATATCCATTCCAAATGGATCATTTTTTTATACTCTGTACCGTAGGTACATAGAGTATTATAAGTTTGTGCAAAAGTATGTAACATCCAGAAGGAAGCATCTCCGACCCCATAAAGTATATATATTCTTGATCAGCATCAACAGCCGAGTCGATATAGCCATGTCCGTCTGTCCGTCTGTCCGTCCGTCCGTCTGTCCGTCTGTCTGTCCGTATGAACGCACAGATCTCAGAGATGGTAAGAGATAGAGGTTTGACGTGTATGGGACATATGCTTCTTATGTCTGCAGGCAGATCAAGTTTATTTTCAATTTTGGCCACGCCCCCTCCCGCCCCCGCAATTTAGAAAAAACGTCATATCTCCCACAGTTTTGAAGATAGATGGCTTGTTCTTTCTGGACATATTTAGTTATTAGAATAACTTATCGATCCGCCAAGGGAATAAAGAAGATCGGATGAACGGTTTTCGAGTTATGATCAAAAGACAAAATTTCTTGTTACAGAGTATGTTATAGTCGGGCTTGACCGACTTTCTTTCTTGTTCTCTAAGACTTCTTTACCTTAATTCAATCTTAGCCAGCAGAGTTTTTATACTCTGTACCGAAGGTACATAGAGTATTATAAGTTTGTGCAAAAGTATGTAACAGGCAGAAGGAAGCATCTCCGACCCCATAAAGTATATATATTCTTGATCAGCATCAACAGCCGAGTCGATATAGCCATGTCCGTCTGTCCGTCTGTCCGTCCGTCCGTCTGTCCGTCTGTCTGTCCGTATGAACGCACAGATCTCAGAGATGGTAAGAGATAGAGGTTTGACGTGTATGGGACATAAGCTTCTTATGTCTGCAGGCAGATCAGGTTTATTTTCAATTTTGGCCACGCCCCCTCCCGCCCCCGCCCGCAATTTAGAAAAAACGTCATATCTCCCACAGTTTTGAAGATAGATGGCTTGTTCTTTCTGGACATATTTAGTTATTAGAATAACTTATCGATCCGTCAAAAGAATGAAGAAGATCGGATGAACGGTTTTCGAGTAAAAGACAAATTTTCTTGGTACAGAGTATGTTATAGTCGGGCTTGACCGACTTTCTGTCTTGTTTCTCATAAAATATGATAAATAGGGAGTGTAAGATACCTGGTACATATTCTTACGTATTTCTAGCGGACATTCTCTGTTTTCAAAGGTTATTCCTCGAGGAAATTATAGAGGAATCCTGCAAATCCATCATACATTTTGGACATTCTTCTTAGGATCTTAAAGATATTCAATTGGCTTAAAGGAATTCAATTTCCCAAGTGTGCGAATAGTCACATTACGACAGAAATCAAAATATTTCACATAATGTGCCTTTATTTACCATTAAACTGAACCAAAACCGCGTTTTAGTTAGCTACAAAAACTCTAAAATGAACCGAACCGGCGGCTCAGAAACTGTGAGAACCACTGAACCGAACCAGTACTTATTTTCAAGTGGTTTGCATCCCAGCTTTTTATACTAAAGCAAACAGTGCAAAGAATTTGACAGCCGAACCCCGTAGAACCATTTAGTTTTCGGTTTTTTGAGTCCATCAAACAGGTTAAAGTTTATGTAATTTTGTGGTTAAAGTTTCCAGCAAGGTAGATGATGAATATCAGGTTTTGAAAGTGTTCAAATCCAGAATTATTGATGTCAAAAACGGTTTGGATACAGTGAGCACTATTCGGGAATTTTTTCAGAACTTTTAAAGCTCAAAAGGATGGCTCTAAATCAGGAATTTGAATAGGAAATGTTGATTTTAAAACAGATTTCTCAATAAAACAGAATTAAAACTAAATTTCTCAAAATTAGAACCTAAGCATTGTTCGGGATTGCCATCAGAAACATTAGAGCTTAGTCCGTAAGCCAGTCTTAGACTATTTGAAGTCCTTGAGTCCAGAACTTACCAAGAAAACATTTTATGATAGTTTGAATTCCTTTTTTAAAATCCTATAATTTGAGATGTTACGATTCAGCAAGATTTGAGATTATTTTAAGAACTTTTAGTGCTCTTCATATGGTACATATGAAAGCTAGTCTTAGACCAAGGCTAAGGTCCAAGTGTGCTAGTTATAAGAACGAATAGTGTACGGTTAGAACATTTTGAGACAAAAATATGAACCTGCAAGATCTGCAAGGCTGCAAATCATTGTTATTTTGGTATTTTCTGTGAAGATTCCTTCAGTTTATGATCTCATGCCACTGTGCCCAACAACAAACCGTTCTATGGCTGAAAGTGGCACTGGTAAGCCTGGCCAAAAATATACACAACCACAAAACCAGCGATGATGACGATGACTATGGCTGTGACTGTGACTGTGGACCCGCTTGCCCAGCTCGCAGCTGCTTGGCCCGGTCTTCGTTTTGGTCTTGGTCTTACTGGGGAACTGCCGCCACTTGGTGGTCCAATTCAACGAATTGACTATAATCAGTCTAGTGCCAAGTACGTTTCAAGTGTCTACTCATGCACTTCTGTGCAGCGTGTGTGTATTGGATGGGGAGGAGGCGGAGTTGGAGTTGGAGGAGGCGAAGTTGGTCGGCAAGTTCCAAGTAGTTTGCTCTCATATGCAAATGGGCTCCCTGAACACCACTTCATCCAGCACTCACGAGTGCCGCAGTGCACAAAATTAATTTATTACAATGCAACAAATTACAACACTCATTAATTTTTTTTTGCCCCCCCTTTTAACTGATTTTCATTGCGTAGACTCGAGAGAGAGAGAGAGCAGGTTCCAAAGGAATACCTAATAAATCTGTAATTTGTAATTAATGTGAAAAATTGCCAGTCGAGACGTCCGACAAGCCTAAACTGTTATTCCAGTTCATTGAAACAAAATTGAGAAAAAAAAATAAAATAAATGTACAGAAAATAATATGAAAACCTGCCCAGAACTTGCGCTTGTATGTTGCTCGTATTGTGGGTCAGAGCCATAACTCTTCCACAAGTTCGGCAGTTCGACATTTTGGCCAGTGAGTTTGTGTTTCATAAATATAAATTAAGCCACTTTACTAACACACCACGCAAAGTAACAGCCAACTCAAGGCTGTGTCGCCTGGGTCTGTTGAAAGCAGCGCTCATGCGGTGTGATTAATATGGGAGGGAAGATGGCCAAACCAAAAAAGAAGAAGGAAAAATGCAAGAGAAAGATTCTCCAAGATAGAATTGACTGATAAAATATGGTTTTAATGGTTCAGTGAATTGGTGTAAAATCTGATTTATAAAGAGTTAAAGCTGGCATCATTCAAAATCTTCAGAAAAATCCATAAACTTCGCCCGCTCTTTCAAATGATAGGCCCAGACCTGGCGAAAAGTGGAGGCATTCTCAGAAAGGCAGTTGCCAAAATACATAAAATGGAGCTAAGTAAGGCTCTGCTTATCTCACCAGTTTGTAGGAAACCCCTCAAGAAACATCTGATACTTTTCAAATACCTACAACTCCAGCATCTTTGACCACCTGTACATAAGTTGATAAACAGACTATCTTTCAGTCCGTCAAGCGTAGCTCGAGCTCTGAGGAAGTCCTAAGGCCTAAACCAATCGAAACATTTCAGCACCCCAGGATATCTGAAACACTCACACACCAGGGACTGAAGAGGTCAGGAATTCCTCAGACATCCACATAAACTGAAACTAAAAACAGAAAATATTCATAATTGAAGTAACGTCTTACCTTTCCAAAAAGGTTCTGAGTCATACAAATGGTCTCAAAACCATGGCAGGAAGCAACTGTTGTAGATGCTAGGAAAACGACTGACAGAGTTCCAGACAGTATATATACCATTTTGTGTGTAAATCCCAAAAAATAAGAACAAACGTTCTTGACTCAAGAAATTTTCATACTTAAAGTGAAACGAAAAGTTTTAGAACGCGTTTTCTATTGAAAATGATTTGTATTGAGGACTCACACGTAGATTCAGAATGCAAACTCCAAAAAGTATGCAACGGAAATGCGAATCAATTGCCCAGAGGCCACTTGACTGGTTTTATGGAGTCGGAAGTTCGTACAAGACCGTACAAGTACAGTCGACTCCGACCTTTGATGCCATATGTCCCACCTAGGGATTGGAATAGCAGAAGAAGATTATTAGCATCTTGGTCTTCCAGCCAAGTTTGATTTAATACAGAAAACTTGTTTCTAGAATTTATAGGGCATCGATTTTCGAATTTCATTCTAATTTATGTACTTTTATTTTGTTTCAAGAATGAATTGGGCTTGTCTTTAGAATTTACTGGACTTCATCGAACATTTCTTAGTACTTTTATAAGATTTAATCGGGTTTGACTCAAGAATATTATCACCAAAAACAGATTAACCCTAAACAGTCTTAGATCAAGCTTTTTGAGGCTTAGAAAATCTCAATTTCAATAAGAATTTTATACTTGAATCAAGTATTTTGGTTTGAAACAGATTAACCCTAAACAGTCTTAGATCAAGCTGTTTGGGATTTAAAAAATCGCATTTTGAATAAGAATTTTATACTTGAATCAAGTATTTTGGCAGTAAGTGTACTATTGATAATGTCTGTACTAGATTTAAGTATGAAATACTGGATTTTTAAGCTGCTATTATGCTGACTTTGAATTTTCGGAATTATCATTCTGTTGTTAGCTATTTTACTTGACTTAAGCCAAAGCTAAAACCAGGGTATGCATTTTTTGAAGCTTGACCACAAAAATTCCATAAAACTAGCACCATTTGATATCGTTCTACCTTTCTCATCACCTTCCAAGCCACTGTGATTGTCTTATTGAAAGTTGAATGGCGCGTGATGGTAGTAAGGCGTCTTCCTCTAGTAGCTCCCCACACACACACACACACCCATTACAACAAGCACTTCAAAGATGGCCACAAGAGTAGCATCTTATTTTGTGCCTTCTTCGACTTCGATGGCGGGCCATTTTTTATTTTTTTCAGGCCTGGAATGAAGCCACATAATGAAAAGAGTGTGTGAAGAATTTTAAATTCAAAATTGCATGAAAAGTCGTGAGTCGCAAATAGCTTGTTGCTTGAGTTGTTGCCGTGTGTAGTTGTTGCCATAGCAGACAGATATCCTACTCATCACTTGAGAAAATGAAAAAACAATCATAAACAGCAGGCAGCACAAAAAAAGAGGCAAGCAGCAACCACAATGCTTCGAGTGGTGCAGCAGCAAGTAAAATCCACTCGAAACAAAAAAAAAAAAACGGCCAACAGACAATTGCTTGGGTTTGGGCATGGAGCTTTTTGTTTTGTTTTTGTTTTTACCTGTTGCTATTTGTTGTGGCTTTCTTTTTCCACTACACCTGTTCACTCCTAGAAGGGGGGGCTCGAGATGGAGTGGCGAACAGGGGCGCCCCTATGGGATGGTTGTGTTTTGTGGTTAGTGAATAAAATGCTCATGCTTCAGTTACTCAGTTTTTCCACTTTCAAACAAATGCAGTGTTTACATATAGTAAGAATTAAAATTCAACTAAAAATCGTCAGAATTTTCAAAAACTCTACACTCTGTTTAAGGTTTAAGGCTTAGCTTTTTACTTAAGAATACTTGTAGAACTGCTATTCTGCATCCGAGAAATTAGACTATGATGTTTTAGTATGTCTAATATGAATGAAAAGTTAATTTTTAAAAAGTCTCCACAACTCTCCACTGCCCCAGAGTTTGTAAGAGTGTTTGATTCCTACAAATTAATCATTTCATTATATCAATAGTGCTTTGCCTTCATTTTCAAAAGTCTCCACTTCTCTCCACACCATAGATACGGTACAATAATGCTTAAATAAAACGTATACTTCATAAATATCCAAAATGAACAAGTTTTAAAAGTGTACATAAGTCTCCACTTGCTATGTTCAGCTTTTTACTATCTCAGAGTATTAAAAATCAACATCAAATAACTTTAAATGTCACTTTTCATTAGTTTTTGCAGCTTAGTGTGGCTCTACAAAACTCTACACTACTCTAAACTAGCATAAACTGGGCGTAATAACCAAAATATTTAATTTTTGTAGGTCCTTACGAAACAAAATATCTCTAAATGCCTAAAAAAGGGCAGTTCCGTTGATCTATAAAAGTCTCCACTTCTATGCATATGGCTTTACTTTACTAGAGTAATCAAACGCACCTACAATACTTTAAGCTGTAGCTTTTTATTAGTTTCTGAAGCTCACAATTGTTATTTAAAGGTCTACACGGCTCTACAAAAGTAAATACCTTAAGCTATAACTTTAACATTACATTTTTGAAGGTCTTTATTATACCAAATTACTACAAAAGGCCTGAAAAATTTCATTTTCATAGTCTACACAAGTCTCCACTAAAGTGAATTGGGTCAGAGTAGTCAAGGTAACCTCAAATTGGTTAGATTTTAGTTCTTATATGGTTCCTAATGCTCAGTGAGTATATAAGAAAGTCTACACAACTCTACAAAAGTACATAAATTTGTGCTACAACCAAATTCACACTTTTTTAAAAGTTTCCACAAAACCAAATAGCTCTAAATGCCTAGAAATGTTAACTACAAAGGTCTCCACAAGTCTCCATTCCCATTAATTTTGCTAAATTAAACAAAATTTCGACAAAATCCGTTGGATTTAAGCTTTTCATTAGTTTCTCATGTTGATGTAAGGCTCTACAAAAGTCTACACTTCACTCAAGAAGTGCTTATATAACGACAAAAATTTTACAAATTATAATTTTAAAGTCTCCACTAGACCATTAAGCGCTTATATCTTAAAAAAACTACAAGTCTCCGTTGTTATTCCTTCAATATTGTATCACCCTATCTGTTTTTTACCTGCTCGAGTTTTTTTTAACCCCCTTTGCAACCCCTTTTAGGGGCTACGCTCATGAGTGGGCGGCTGTGTTTGGCTCCTACACATAGTCTCGACTCGACTTAATAAAGTTATTATAATTTAAGCGTTTTGATTATGCGCCTTGGCAGTGTTTAAAATACCAATGCAAAGGCGCCTTTGGCTCTCGCCTTTCGCCCCCCTCTCAAATGGTTGATCACCCTTACCCTCACCCCCGCACCAATGCTCTTCCGCTTGTTCCCTATTTTAGCTTACAAGTTTTTAGCCTGTGTGTGTGTGTGTGTTTGTGTGTGGGTGGTGGCAGGGGGGGTAATCTTTGTGATTGGTTGCGATTTGCCTTTAATTTTGTTGCTTTAAGTGTTGCATGTGCACGATGTTGATGCCTCGCATGCATCCCGTTGGCAAAATGTGCAGCCATGTTAACCGGCAACTGGCAAAACTCTTGCAGTTTCCTTCATCTTGTCTGTGTTGACTGACTAACTGACTAACTGACTGACTGACTCACCGTCGCGACGCGACGAGTGCATCTGTGCGGGGGTGCCAGCATTTGCTATGATTTTTAAGACTTTATTAGAGAGGTGGATTGTTTCGCAATGCAGTTGCTACAAAAGACATCAGGAAATTAATTGCTTGTGTCATGTTCAGATCCTTAAGCGCATTGATTGTGGGTTTTTTGTCGCTGATGTAGAGATGTGTACACATTGTATAAATATTGTGACAGATGACAAACAATTTGAAGTAGGTTTTTTTTGATTTCTTTTTTATATAAAAAGGAAGAAGCTGAAGAAATAACTGAGATTTACTAGACTGGAACAGCCAAGCCAAGACCAACACCAATTCTTTAGATGAGATTTGTAAAATTGATTAAGTGTTGCTTGATGTCTAAGCATTCTATTTCATATTTTATTTATATTTTTACTCACTTTATAATCGAATTTTCCCACATAACTTCATGGCAAGTTTCAAATTGTAATTAAATTATATTGAAAAGCGAAATTAGTGCATTTAAAACCACTTGATGAGAACTCTCCTAGTCGCACAAACCTGCAGAAGTAAGTAACCAATTTGATGCAGTCGTTTTCAAGTTTTAAGCTTGCAAACAAACCACAAATTAACACCTAAAATATAAATTTGGCAAATGAAAGTTAGGCATCCTGTTAACGAGTTCATCGTTTAGCCATTCGATTTGTAGTAAGGCGAAAAGTAACAAAAGGTCATTCGAGCCGGATATTCTGGAAACAAGTAAAGTAATCCTGACAATGACACCATTTGGTCATCAATTTTTTACCATTGAGTATCTTCTTATACCCTTGTAGAGGATATATTGAAATTGTCCAGATGCTTGTAACACAAAGAAGGAGGATTTCCGACCACATAAAGTATATATATATATCATTGATCAGCATGGCGAGCTGAGTTGATATAGCCATGTCTGTCTGTCCGTCTGTTTCTATGCTATCTCCTCTATAAGTTTGAAAGCTATCGCTTCCAAACTTAGCACGAAGTCTTCTGGTACAAATACGCTGCACATTTGTCAGAACCGGCCGGATCGGATGACTATAACATATAGCTGCCATAGGAACAATGGGTCGAAAACTAGTTCTAGTGAGAAAAACTTTTTTGTTTATAATGCAATCGCCTTTAAACCAATTTTCAATGCTTCTCCATGATTCTGCTAATTTTGGTCAAAATCGGGCATCTATATAGTATAGCTGCCATAGAAAAATAAGGTTAGAAAAAAGTCTTGGTGAGAATACATTTTTGTTTTCAATGTAAACTTCTTTAAAATTGGCATAGATTCATTTTATAAGCTATCACACAATTCTTCAAAGTTTTGTCAAAATCGGCTGACTATAGGTTATAGCTGCCATAGGAATAATGGGTCGAAAAACTAGTTTTAGTGAGAAAAACTTTTTTGTTTTAATGCGAACCTCTTAAAAATTGGCATATATTTATTTTATAAGCTTTTACACAATTCTTTAAAGTTTTGTCAAAATCGGCTGACTAAAGGTTATAGCTCCCTTAGGAATGATCGGTTGAAAAACTAGTTCTAGTGAGAAAAACATTTTTGTTTTTAATGCAATCGTCTCCAAACTCCGTATTGACTAGTTTTCTATGCTTCTCCATGATTCTGCTGATTTTGGTCAAAATCGGGCATACATATAGTATAGCTGTCATACAAAAGTAAGGTTAGAAAAATAGTCTTGGTGAGAAAAACTTTTATCTTTTTAAGGCAAACCTCTTTAAAATGGGCATATACTTATTTTATAAGCTTTCACACAATTCTTCAGAGTTTTGTCAAAATCGGCTGACTATAGGTTATAGCTGCCTTAGAAATGTTCGATCGAGAAACTAGTTTTAGTGAGAAAAACTTTTTTGTTTTCAATGCAAACACCCCCAAACTTTGTATTTCTTAGTTTGCTATGCTTTCCAATGATTCCACTAAGTTTAATCGAAATCGTACATCTATATAGTATAGCTGTCAAACAAAAGTAGAGTCAATTGCGTGTGCCACCAGTAAATCTCTTAATTTGGTCCACCACTGCACTTCAATTTTCTTTGGTTCACCTTTCTGCAGCTGCTCAACCCAATATTCTCTCTTTCATCACACTTTCCATGATGCTGCCACACTCTAGAGGTGACGATTACTTTCAATTTTCCGCAAACTTTCCACAAATCGCCAGCTACACGCTTGGCTCTATGCTCAAAATTTGTGCCAAACATGTAGAAAATATGAAAATTGTTCATCTCGCCGGTCTGCTTGAGCCAGCGTACACATTTTTCCACAGTCACAATTTTGTGAACTCTTGCCCTTTATGTCGAGCAGTTTGTGCCTTAGGCAGCGGCAGCGCACACTCCACTTCCACTCCAACCACTATTGGCTGGAGTTTCGTTTTGTGGACCTGACTGCCGCTGCACCACAGAAAGTGCAACATGATCGGCCACAGTCGCCAATGATGATCGCCTCGATCGCTTCGATTTGTATCGTCCGCGGTCCGTGGTCCGTGCCGCATGCTTTATAGATTTGTAAGTCGCGTCGGCATCGATTTACATTGAAGGCAGCATATTTCATAATAAGAGTGAGACCTACAGCAGACCAACTCAACGTGGTGGTGGGGGCCATTAAAAGCGAAAGTCGTAAAAAAAGAAGGTATGGAAAGAGTTTGTCATATGCAAAATCAACAAATTTGAGATTCGAAACAATGGGCAGGCATTTGAAACGCTTGAAAGGCTCAAAGTTTTATGGCGTCTTCCAATCACGCAAAAGGAATTACGAGGCCAGATGTGTTTATGGTGGAAGTTTCGCTTGAATTTGCATTTTATGTAATATTATGAGGTTTTTTTTCTTTTCTTTCTTATTTCTTGAGTTGATTCTGAACAAAGGCAACGATTTTATTGGCCATTTAATGAGGGTCTTTATGAGCGGCTGTTGATTGGTCATGAAATAGTGTGGCCAAGTTTGGAATGTGGTTTTGGAGATAACAAAAACAAAATTTAAAGAACTAAATGGCATTTGATTTAGAGTCGAAAATAAAAATTAAACACCAACCATATGCTGATTTAGTTACCTGCTGAAATTTGTGTATGTGATGCCAACTTGTTAGCTTTTAAAAGTTAAGTCTGTGCGTAGCTTACAGCTTACATTTCACCCAACTTGTTCTCAGCTTGCCAACCATTTTATTTCTTTGCTCAATCAGCAACATTCCAATTGTCCTCCCTCTCTCGAAAAGCCAAATCGTGCCTAAACATCTAATCACAAACGGAAAACAATATCTATGCTAATCTCAGTACAAGATCATTGACAATAAAATGGTCCCCAGACAGCCAGAAAAAAATTGGGAACAAGAACCTGTAAAACAGCAAGTAACAAGCCGTAATGAGCAATGGATGGCCAAACACAATTAGTTGAATTTTCGTAGTTTTTTTGTTTTGTTTTGGGACAAATTAAACAAACATTGAGAGTTGGTGAAGTTTTCCACAGTTTAAATTGCTGGAAAATTACAAGAAAATCGTGCAACTCTTGTTTGCACAGCAAATGAAAAAAAAAGGCATGAAAAGTCGCAAAGTAAATTTAAACGTTACATGCGAGCAGATTTCAACGCGATCATCGATTGGGGCACCCACACAAAGCCAGAGTCGGAGCAGCCAGAGCTGGAGCCGTGCCATGTGGCCCTCAGGTGTTTCTCTTTTTCGGCTGCTTTTCACTTTCCGATTGGCATACAAAATCACAATATCCGAAAATCACAAAATAACTGCAACTGTCATTTTCGCGGCGACCTGCTGGGCTTGCCGTAATCCAACAAAAAAAAAAAAAACCCAAACATTTTCTTTGCCTGTCAAGAGCCAAAATGTCAATTTGCGTTGTAGCAACTTTAATTTCTGTTTGGACTTTTGACTTGCATTCGTTGCGCCTTCAATTGCCGCCATTTACTTTGGCTTTAGGCGCGCCTATTGAGTGTTAATTAAGCATTTATTCAGCTTTGGGGTGTCAAAGTTGGCTCTAAAGAGCCGAAAATTAATGCCATTTTGTGTCGATTTTCCTTTGTTATCAATTGAAAATTTTCGATTTCGGCCATAGGGCATAAGAGTCCAAGGCGCTACTTCATCGATCATTGTCTGACACCAAAAATGGGGGGGAAAAAAAAACAAGTCAAAAATAAGCAAATAAAAAAGAATGCCAACGGCGGCCCCAACTAGTTTCCAGATGATTCATTTCGCTATACAAACATTTTTTTAATTGGTTAATAAAAAGCGGTACGCCGCGGCTTAATAACAGAGGAAATGCCTCCAAATGTCCAAATTACCACATTTAATTTGCATATTTTTGTTGAAAATTTGACAGTTAAAAATGGTGTATTGGTGTGTCAAGTTGCTTGAAGCCGCCTGATTGCAAGGAAACATTAACCAAATACAGGTAATTCGAATGGTCGGCGAAGTATTCAAATCAAAATTTAACTGAGTGTGCAGAGTTGGGCAAAGTTTAGTTAGTTAATGTTTAAGAGGCTTTTTGAGTGCCTAACTCGTTTGCTTAACTTTAAAGACCATTTTAAAATATTACAAAATTAGGTAAACCTTTAAAAGCACTGAAAATGAGTTACTATCATTTTCTTTGGTAGACAGATAAAAATGATTGATTTCACTTACAATTTTAAGTACTAGTCGTACTAGATCGAACTGAATATATGTAAAAAAGTCTTAAAACCAAGTAGGTACGGTTTTCCAATGTCAGAGCCGAAAGAGCGAAAGAAACCTAGAGCAAATACAATGTTTCTCAACCAATACAGTAAGGCTAAATGAGTATACAAACACATACGCAAAGGCTTCTATCAACTTCTATCAACTTTGAAATATCTTTAACAAAAATCTACTGCCCAGTCAACATTTGTAAGATCATCTTAACAAAAATCAACTTGTTGAGACCTTTTTTTTATTTCTTTGATGTAAATTCAAATCTCCTGGGTTGATTATCGTTGAGTTTCAGCTTCCTCAAGCAATATCTTCTTCCGAAAGAATTCAGCCTAAAATTTAAGAAGGCACTGCTTAAAACTTTCTATTTAAAAAACTCTTTAAGTAACATTGCAGCCTCTGTGCTAAAATGGCGCCCAACGTGAGGGCCCACATGTATATTTACAATTCTTTCAATTACCAACACCAATTGTGGCACTGGCCTGGCTTTAAGCCAAGAACTATACCTAATCAGCATAGGAAATGCAACGGTAAACATTATCAGCAAACCTCAGTGGGCTGCGTGCGACGTCGACAAACTGATAAGCATCGCCCAGTACAATGGCACACACTATTGCTACTTCAGCTTAGTGCCTGCACTTCCTAGCCAGCTGCAGCAACAGTCAATGTGCCAGTTAGGCACTCAGCTATGCCAGTGTGTTTGTGTGTGTGTGTGCAACCTGCAACACTTTCAAACAACTTTATCAGGACAGAATCTCAACTCGTCTCGTCTCGTCTCGACTCGACTCGACTGACATGGTCTTGATTGAAATGCGACGAGCGCGTCGACATGCCGAGTGGGTGGCTGGCTGGCTGTTTGGTTGGTGATGGAGCAAAACACACTTGGCCCATTCCCAGGTCGGTGCGTATGTATTAATTAGTGTCAAGTGTTGTCGCTTTGAGTTACGCGCCCGAGGGAGAGCCAGCTTACTGCCGCCACTGCTGCTCCTCAGCGTAATCGATGATGACACGTTTTGCCTTTGCCCATGCGCACATGGTTCCACACTTAAATTGCAGGCTACAATTCATAAACATACTCGTGGCCACATATATGGCCACTATTTTTGCGCATCCAATTACATTTATGTGCTCGTAAACTACAAATTCTGCACAGGCTGCACAGCTCTGGGCTTTGGGTATAATTATAAGCCACTGGCGGTGAGGTTTGGTAACCGAAAGCAGTCTACAATCTGTGCAAGCGTCCATTTAGGGAAGTCAGTCTTTTTTTTGTAATAGTTTTGCCCCTTTATTGATTTATGGAGAGAAAAATATCATTAGAAAAACTAATCAAAAAGTTAATTTCCTTCCATGCCGTAAACCAAGAAAGAACATTAAAATTTAAGGATGAAAAATTTAAATTAAAAGGAGGAATAAGAATGAATAAGTTGAGTTTTTTTTTGTAAGTCCTTCAAATATATTACATTTCTTTAGATGTAAAAATAGTAAATATTCGCTCTGAGTCTGCAGAATGTACTATATGGGCTTATAATACTTTTACATGGCGACCGTGCTTGGCCGCCTACGTCGCAACGGAACAAACACGGTTTTGAAATTGTTATGGTAGTTTTGTTCTTTTATCTAACTTTAAACTTAGAACATTCCATCTAGTTATGAAGGGCATTTGCTCTAAGGTTGTAAATATATTAAGGATAAAACGTAATATCGATGTTATTCTTAGACGATGGCTATATGGTCGATATTTCTTAAGTGGTATATTAAAACAAAACTTCTCTATTCAATTTTCTAACTATTAGATATAAAAGGGAATGAGGGGAATCAAGACAAAAGAGTTTGACGATACAAAGACGCTGATAACCCATTTTCTATTATTTGTATAGGTTATTTTCATTCTGTTTTCTTAAATCTTTTTTCTGAAAATCACTCTAAAATTAGTAAGCATTATTTTATTTTCTAACATTACTTTGTCTGGGACTGAAACTCGGAGAAACTTCAATACGAAAGGCATCTTATCGCAATCGACTAAAAAACACTCGCCTGAGTCACAGTTATTAACTCAGCTACCTTTTCTGTATTCCGAAAACAGGGAATTCGAACTTGAGAACTACAAGCGGTGTCTTTTAATATTTTTCTAAATTTTAGGGAGAATTTTTACAGAATTTTTTCTATATTTTAAGGCGAATTTCTCAGCAAGCCGAATATCAGCTGCCTTTTTTATGTACCCAAATAAGGGAATTCGAACTTGAGAATTACCAGAGGTCTCCTTTTATATTTTTCAAAAGTTTTGCTAGATTTTCCACTAAATTTTTCTATATTTTAGAGCTAATTGCTGAAGTACTTTTCTGAATTTTTATACTCTGTACCGAAGGTACATAGAGTATTATAAGTTTGTGCAAAAGTATGTAACATCCAGAAGGAAGCATCTCCGACCCCATAAAGTATATATATTCTTGATCAGCATCAACAGCCGAGTCGATATAGCCATGTCCGTCTGTCCGTCTGTCCTTCTGTCTGTCTGTCTGTCTGTCTGTCCGTATGAACGCACAGATCTCAGAGATGATAAGAGATAGAGGATTGACATGTATGGGACATATGCTTCTTATGTCTGCAGGCAGATCAAGTTTATTTTCAATTTTGGCCACGCCCCCTCCCGCCCCCGCAATTTAGAAAAAACGTCATATCTTCCACAGTTTTGAAGATAGATGGCTTGTTCCTTCTGGACATATTTAGTTATTAGGATAACTTATCGATCCGCCAAAGGAATGGAGAAGATCGGATGAACGGTTTTCGAGTTATGGTCAAAAGACTGTTTCTTGGTACAGAGTATGTTATAGTCGGGCTTGACCGACTTTCTTTCTTGTTAGAAATGTTCTTTCCTAAAACAATTCAAAGGCAAATTCGCCCTCAATTCACATAAGTTTTTAGGAAAACATCTAGAAAAAATTAACCCCAATTTAAGAAAAATCAAACCGAATTTTGTAAATTTAAGAAATTATTTAAAAAAAATATTATATTCTTGGGTTTTGCTTTTTAAGTTTATGAAAAAGCCGTCTAAAATCAAAAAAATTACTTTAAATTAAGAAAACCAGTTTATTTTAAAGCTAATTTCGAAAAACTAATACGTAAATTTTGTAAGTTTATGATGAATCGTTCTTTATAAATATTCCAAAACAGTCTCAAATCAAGTATTGTAGTTTTAAAGGGTCGTACTAGAAATAAGAATTTTGTACTTGAATGCATAAAGCGGGTTCATTCTATTTTACGGGAATATACTGTTACACATACTTTTACGCAAACTAGGAGTATACTCAGTGGCGGATCTAGGAGGTGGTCTAAAGGGGACGAAGCACGCCCAGAGGAGCAATGATCTTACAGTCATCAAAACTTAGACCCCCCCTACTAGGTCCGCTACTGAGTATACTGAATATACGCTGTGTACCTTTGGATACAGAGTACAACAAGTAAAAAATTGAAAGTGTCCTTGCAGCCTAAGTCAACATCGATTTCTCCGCCTGCTTTTTCGTACCCAAAAGTTCTTATCAATTTGGATTTTGTTTTTTCGACTTCTGTATCTAGCCAACTACGTCCCAGATACCCTCCAAACATATGCATACAATGCATGTGCACAATTCTGAGTCCAGCAAACTGGCCAAAACGAGCGCATTGGAAATTGCCCAGCGCATTGATTGGTTTTTCGTTCTCTTGTTTCGGTTCTGGGGGTCTTGGCACAAATAACAAAATTTATATATTACATTCGCAGTGTCTGGGTGTGAAAATTGTTTCAGCTGGAGGCGCGTGCAGCAATGCGGGAGAATTATGTTTATGTGGCACCCACCAACCAACCAACCAACCAACCAACCACTGCCACCACACACGAGTCCGGGCACATCCAACTGCAGCCAGCCGCTGCCACTACGCTTAATGGTCTCAAGTTTCTAGTTCACGAAGTGAAGGCTTATCTCAAAGCATGAAATTAAAACATGTTTTCCTACTCGGTTTAATAATCAATTATGGGAGCTTGTCATTGACCTTCAATCTCTAAGGCTAAGATCTCCGGTCCGGTCCACACCCCCAACTAATAGATCTGGCAATTACCTACTTAACGTTTTTGTGTGTTTCTCTCTCTCTATTTATGAAACTATAATTTGATATTTCAACATTGTTGTCAATCAAACGTAGTTTTTGGGGCGACTAATAAGACAGGGGCGTGGCAGCCGGGAAGCCCTTTTGTTTGTGTGGCTTTATTATTAATTTACTCGTTAGGTATTTTTCAACTTGTTGTTGTTGTTGTCGCTGTGATGCTGCCGTTTGACATGATGATGGGGGCATAATTTGGACAGCCATCAGCCCCCGTGTGCGCCTTTGTTTGATATGTAAAAAAATATTTAAAAAATATATAAAAATACCTTATACAACCCACGCACTTGTCATAATAGATTCGTTTATGATTTTATTTCGGTTTTCATTTTTTTTTATGCAGGTTGATTTTGGCTTGGGGCTGGGTAAGCCGCTTTTGTCTTCAAATGGTAGATTTTAACTGCTCAATGGTTTACGTACATACCTCATAAGCTCATCGGCAAGTTCTGAAAAGAGAAAAAGGGGGAAAAAAAAAACGCATTTAATATAATTCATTTTTGTGTAAGGCCAAAACAAGGGAGGGCTTAAAGCTTGGATTTAAAAAGGGCAGATAAATGTTGAATTGTTTTAATATTTTATATTTTAACTAGACGTTGTCTGGGTTAATATAATTATGTGTATTATTCTACTATTCTGATGCCAACTTTCATTCAAATCTGTTTAGTACTGAGCGTAGCCCTCATACAAAATTACCAAAAAAAAAACAAATATGTGTTCGAGAGGTACCCGAAAGAGTTGACCGATTCGGACCATATTTGTTATCAGCCTTCCTCTATTCATGACGAATGTCTTTATAAAGTTTCATCCAAATCGGTTAAGTTTAGGTCAAGTTATGGTGCAAAAAAGCCGTGGATGGCAAATTACGCGATCCCTGTGTGACCTACCAGAATCAGCTATAGATATAAACCACCTACGCTGTTACTACTACACTCACACGAAATTTCATCGAAATCGGTCCAGCCGTTTAGTAGGATTGAGGTATCAAAGCCATGTTCGGAAAAATTTTATATATTAAGATACTTTATATAAGATAAATACAGCTGAGTCCAGTAGCTGGCGAAGATGACGACTGATTCTAAGCTTTGAACTTTGTATGTTAACCGAGTCGACTCGAACCCAAAACTCTGACTTATTGAACCTGTTCCCAACCCACGGTTCTGGTTCGGTTCAAAAATAATTGTAAATTACAAATCTGTTCAATTGCCCATACATTTTTTTTGGTATCGGGTCGTGATATGGCTAAAGATCAAATCAATAGGCTAAGCTAATGAGAACTTAATGGCTTAAACTCTATGATTTTAGATACTAGACTCAAATAATTGGAAAAAAATGAAGCTTAGCGACTCATTCGAAATATATTTATTGAATATGTTGTCTGTAACACTTCAAAAAAATGAAGATCTCAAAGCTACACTGAGAAAAAAGTTAATCTAAGACCGAGAGAATGCACAAAGCAGGGAAAATCTGATCCCAAAATTATTATCTCAGTCTTTATCGCAATTCAACAAACTTGGATATGGATCGTTTATACTCAACTCACACTGGAATCATATATTTTACTCTTTTTCCGGAAATTTTTCCAGAAAATTATGTACTAAAACTTCATGGAGAACTGTACGAGGCTTAGTAAGTCAGTTGGGAGAGAATGAATCTTGACTTTCATCATTTTAAGTTTTTATACCCTTGCAAAGGGTATTATAATTTTGTCCAGAAGTATGCAACGCATTGATATATTCATTTCCGACCCCATAAACTATATATATGCTTGATCAGGGTGACGAGCTGAGTCGATTGAGCTTTGTCCGTCCGTCTGTCCGTCTGTCTGTCTGTTTCTACGCAAACTATTCTCTCAGTTTTAAAGCTATCGAGCTGAAATTTTGCACAGAGTCTTCTTCGGAACCGACCGGATCGGATGACTATATCTCATAGCTCCCATAGGAACAATCGTTCGGAAAACTAGTTTTAGTATGAAAAACTTTTTTCTTTTCAATGGAAACGTCTCCAAACTTTGAATTCGTAGGTTTTCTATGTTTTTTTTTATAATTCTACCAAGTTTGATGAAAATCGGACAACTATATGGTATAGCTGCCATACAAAAGATAGGTCTGAAAAACAGTCTTAGTTTGGAAAACCTTTTTTGTTTTTAACGGTAGCATTCTGCAATTTTGCATTTGTTTGTTTCACATGATTTCACATAAATTTTAAAATTGTTGGCCAAATCGGATGACTATATCAGATAGCTCCCATACGAACAATCGGTCGGAAAATGGGTAATTTTTGAAAATATTTAAGCGAGCACTTGCAAGGATATAAAAACTTCGGCACAGACGAAGTTAGCTTAGCTTTCTCGTTTTTCGTTTTATTCGGGCACTCGATGACTACAAATCTACATCTATTTTACATTTATCGATTATTGGGAAATTGTCCACTGTTAGGTCAATGAAGCGCTTCAAAGACTCAATATTTGGGTGTCGAGTAGAGTAGTAAGCCATTGCCTAGATACAATGAATTCAGGTGTGGCCTACCAGTAGGCCAATCAACCGTAGAAATGTCTCACGAGACATGAATTTCTGATTGCGCAGTGGATTTGGACGAAGTCGATCTTTTACTGCTTCACAATTCTCAAGCGAGCCCTATTCCATGATTGCTTGAAAACTTTTAATGCAGTAATAAAGTAAAAATGGTACTTGTCATGTAGCTGTCAAGCTGAAGTGCATGCGTTCAATGGTTCTCAAGAGTGAGTGTGTTTAATACATGTAACAAAACAATTGCTGCCATTAGGTACATCCAACTTGAAATGTTTGAAGTGTCTAAGTTGAAGGGACAATTCAAATATGAAAGAAATTGGAATTGGTTCGAACCAAAACTGCTAACCAAGAACCTTGAACCTCTTTCAACCATTTTAGCCATTGGTCGATTTGGGTACGAGTCCCTGAACTTTAAGGTTTGCAGTCCTTTCGGGTAACTTTAATTAACAACTCGGTTCAAAAGTGCGTGAAAAGTGTCAAGGCTCAAGGTTGAAGACAATGGAAATATCGCATATACTTGTATTAAATAACTATTTGCTCTCCCTTTCTATCTCTCTCGCTTTTTAACCGCTTCTGTTGTACCCTGTCTCTTTCCATCTTAATTCAATTCAATTGCCTTGTTGTGCCTCAACTTGTGTCAACATTAATTAAATTTCTGCGCACATTTGCAAAACTTTTGAGCAGCTAATTGGATTTCGGTTGCTGCTGCTGCATCACCAACAACAAAAACTAAAGCAAATTCGCGTGCAACCGCGGACTAATAACCGCTGGAGCAGAGCCAATTGAAGCCGCGTCAGAGGAACGAAACTCAAACCAGTTGCCTGCCTGTGCGCCAAGTTTCCTGCTGAAATATTTTTTTCAAAAAGAAGAGGAAATGCTCCTATTAAACGTATGCCTTTGTTTCAGGCTTCACTGGGGCCTGAAATTTTAACCAAATGGCAGTGAAGTGCGTTAAAACGTTAAAACGGATGGCAGCAATTAACAAGTGCAAGCCAGTTCCCATTTTTGCCAAAAAAAAAAGGAAAAAAAATGAAAAAGAAAAGAAAACATGAAGCTTGAACTAATCTTTTGCTTCTTCTAGCTCCCACTCCCTCCTCCCCCCCTGCTTTTAGGCCCAATTGCATGTGGCTACATATCAACAAAAGATGCAGTGGAAACTGTGCAGGTTCCACCACACTTACCGTTTTTTCTACTTTTTTGTAAATATTTTTTGCAGTCTTCAGTCAATGCACTCTCTATGACGTCGTCGTCGTCGTCTGACTGCACAAAACGAAAAAAAAGTTTCAGAAAAAAAAAGAAATAATGAAATCCAAGGCCCAAAAGCAAAAACTTGAAACAACAAATGTTTTATAAAACTGTGTGCAGTTGGCGAAATACCCTGGGTATAATTTTTGTGAAAACACAAATGTCTAGAAAACCAGGAAACGAATGAGAACTGTTCCGAATTCTGAAAACCAGTTAAACTGTTGCCTGGATTAGTTGAATTCTTGAAACTAAATGTCAATGCTTATTCAAGAATACTTTTATCTAAGTCGGAGTCTTCAAGATTAGAGACCGATTTCTCATCTTCCACAGAGCTATCTGTCACATAAACTTACGAATAACAGTGTTAAATCGAAGTTTATTTGACACATTCATCAAGCACTTTTCATGAAGAGTTCTTGTATGATTCCCTATCTTTCGGTTATCAGTTGTAGTCATTCTCCCCAAAATATTGTGCCTACGAAGTCGGTACTTACACAACAAAGCAAACTTCATGAAATCTTGGTAGTATCAGCGTAGTCCAGGATAAATTACTAGAACTCATTAACAAAAGGTGTAGAATCTAGCTAAGACAACTTCATGAAGTTTGCTTCATCATCTAAAATACGACCAATACCCGTTTTACATGGTGAAGCAAAACTTCAAGAAGAAGTTTCACACAAAGCTTTAAGAAGCTAACTTCATGAAGCTTTCCATTAAGCTTTCAAGAAAACTTCATGAATTATGCTAAGACAGAATTTACACGATGAAGCAAACTTCATGAAGCTTTTCAAAAAGCTTTCGCTTATAGAAAGAAGTTGTAGAGGGGCAAGCGACACCACTACAGTTCTTTTCTACAAGCAAGAGCATTTTAAAAAACTTCTTGAAGCTTGCTTCACCGTGTAAATCCAGTCAAAGTCGTGATTAATCCTGATTAATTAAGTTCAAATTCAAAATCTTCGCTGTAAATGAATGTAAAAATATGAAATTAAAGAAAAAGTAAAGGTTAATACCTAAATGGGTGTTAAGTCCCATATAAGTGTTATGATTCAACCATTTAATGTGTTCGATAGCTTCAGGGTTGCTTCATATGCATAAACATGCAGGTTGGGCCCTATTCAACAGACCCAGCTGGCAACTCTTTAACTTTTGACAGCGATGCCAGATCGACTAATTACTAAGAGCGTTTGTAGCGTCAGTCCAAGTAGATTGATTGGTAGAGTAGATGAACCCAAAAGGTCATCGAAAGATAACGAGCAATTTTGGCACAAAATCACTTTGACTTGCCAGATTTGACGCCACCAGACTTATTTGTGTGCAGCTATTTGAAGTCAAAGGGTTAGATCATCAAGCCAAGGACCATGGAAGACCTACAAAGATTAATTTCCGCGAAGAAATAGCTAAAAATGGAAATCCTAATATCGAAAGCCAGCAACTCTCGGCTCTCGGTTCATGTGCCACAGCTTTTGGCTCTGAGCTGAGAGCAACAGCTCTGAAACCGTGAGGCAGTAACCGGCTCTCGGCTCGTGAGCTACAGCACATCGCTCTGAGCTGAGAGCAACAGCTTGAGAGCTGGGAGCACCAAACGTCTAACAGCTCGTGAGCCACTGCTCGAGAGCTGGGAGCATTAAACGGCTAATAGCTCGTGAGCCACAGCTATCTGCGCTCAACTCGAAGCCGATTGAAGTAGCTGTGCTTTTAGAGCTCCCAGCTCTCAATGGTCGGCTCTCCGACAGAGCATTGCTCGCGAGTAACTCCAAACCCTGGGTATTACAAACTGAAACAGTATGCTACTTTGGGCCCTAATATAGGACCTCCAAAACGGTTCTGTATCAATAAGATTTCGAAAGTAAGTCATTCTCTGAGCGAGAAGCATGACCACTTTTCTCTTTTCGATCGTTAAAGTTATATTGAAGGAGAAACACTGAATTCAAAACATGAATCTCATAGTTTTAAAGACACGGTCCTTCGAGCCGGATATTTTGGAAACAATGTTTTGTAGGAGGGGCAGAGAATACCACAATCAGAATTGCTTGTTTTAGTAATGAGCTCTTGTTAAAGGCTTTGTTAGAAGCTCTACAGATTGAAGTTTCGCGAATCCATGCAATTTACAACCATGCTCCTATTTGCAAACTTAAATTTTGTGCCCACCGCTGCTTTAATGAATAATCTGAACCGATTTCAGCTAGACTTGGTATTTTTGTAAGGATCACGGTTCGCTTTGCGGTTCGGTACGGTTCGATTCGGTTCGGTTTACAACTGCTTTATGATTAAAGTAATAAGTGAAGGTTTGGAATAGACATCTGTTTCCTATATCCATACCGCTATTTCACTCGTAGAGTTTCTCGAAAACACTTTCGTTATGCTTTATCCCTAGCCACCCCTGGATGCTGCATAGTTTCCAGGGTACTTAAGAACAGCAATTCCAGAACCAACAAAACAACAACAAAAAAAACGTACAAAAAAAAAACTCGTTGCATTTTTGCAAAAAGCGAAAAAAAAAATATACAAAAAGCATAGAGAATGATTATTAACGCCTGTTGGGTATGCCACAGGACGAAGTCTACGCCGCTTCTCCAACTCCTCAACTGCGAGGCGGAGGCTACTGTGCAAACAGTTTTCGTCATGTCGTTGCATGTTTTTTTTCCCTCATTTTTCCTCTTTTTTTTTTTTTTTTTGGGTGCATTCGCCTGCAGCAGCTTTTGGTTGCAGAATGCAACCGGGCAAAAACAACGGCAAACATGTCGCACAGCCCAAAGGAGAATGGGGAGTAGTAGGAAGCCCAAGTCATGACTGCCAGTCGATCCCCGGCTCCACCTCCACTCATTAGGCGTTGCACTTGCCTGGGACTGCTCTGTCTGCATTTCATCCTGTTTCGAAGTTTTGGTTTTCGGAGGGACCAGTGCATCCTGAACTCAGTCTCAGGCAGTTGCAAATTACGCTCTCAGACTCAATTGTCTTGAGCCCAAAACAACAACAACAACAGCAACAACAATAGCCTGCATTTAAATGCAATCTTTGCCTTGGCTAGACAGACAGGCCACAGACATTCCCTTGAGACTTGCATCAGCAGGAGGAGGCGTGGCTAGGTGTGCAAAAAAGAAAAACGTCGCGTCATCGTCGCGACTTGCACTTGAAAAAAAAAGAAACGAAAAAAAAATTTGTGTATATATGTTCATTAGAATGTTCTTGAGGCTGGCTGATGTAAAGGATGATGCTTCAACGCCCTCAAGTAGGCAACACTTTTGGCAAAGCAAGCACAAAATTCATGTATGGGTACAGTTGTGTCTGGCCTAAAACATGCCAAACACTTTTTGAGAGGATTCGAGCTGGTGGGGAAAGCTGTGGCAAACAAATTCAACTATTTGCCAAGGCTTCCCTCACTTTTGTGTGTGTTAATTATTCTTTATTTTGAATTATATTGAATTTGCTGATGAGTTAAGAGTTAGAGCGAAACCCTAAGGATGGTACCCGAGTATGAACATCTAGGAGCTATGTTAAAGCCCACTTTTAATTCCAGTAAGCATTTTTCAGCTAGAATTGCTGCTAAAATCAACCTCGATATAAAATCTTTATGATGCCCCAATAAAAAAACCTTCTAACTTTTTATACTCTGTACCGTAGGTACATAGAGTATTATAAGTTTGTGCAAAAGTATGTAACATCGAAAAGGAATCATCTCCGACCCTATAAAGTATATATATTCTTGATCAGCATCAACAGCCGAGTCGATATAGCCATGTCCGTCTGTCCGTCTGTCAGTCAGTCCGTCCGTCCGTCTGTCTGTCCGTATGAACGCACAGATCTCAGAGATGGTAAGAGATAGAGGTTTGACATGTATGGGACATATGCTTCTTATGTCTGCAGGCAGATCAAGTTTATTTTCAATTTTGGCCACGCCCCCTTCCGCCCCCGCAATTTAGAAAAAACGTCATATCTCCCACAGTTTTGAAGATAGATGGCTTGTTTCTTCTGGACATATTTAGTTATTAGGATAACTTATCGATCCGCCAAAGAAATGAAGAAGATCGGATGAACGGATTTCGAGTTATGATCAAAAGACAAATTTTCTTGGTACAGAGTATGTTATAGTCGGGCTTGACCGACTTTCTTTCTTGCTTATATTCAAACCAGCAAGTTCTTGACGGCTCGAGGTCATGATTTGCTTGCAAATCCCCGGAATTACCTTTAATAAACTTCAATTTCCTTCTCATGACAGCATTGCCATAACTGTTTGGGAATTTCAAGACAGCATAAGTGCAAAAAACGAATGTGTGTGTTAGCATCATAGTATTGGTGAGAGAGAATTTCTTGGTTTCTCGATTTCAATCACTCTTTTGCTTTGATATAGGACATCCTAACTCACTTCAATTTAGAGTCGGGATTATTTGACTTTCAAGAATGG
The DNA here is from genome assembly GCA_035044985.1 of Lordiphosa fenestrarum. Taxonomy (NCBI): domain Eukaryota; kingdom Metazoa; phylum Arthropoda; class Insecta; order Diptera; family Drosophilidae; genus Lordiphosa; species Lordiphosa fenestrarum. The sequence goes on along the minus strand of JAWNNO010001055.1, from coordinate 153,993 downwards.
ATCTGAGTTTCAAATTAGACTTAAGTCCGAGACTGGAAAAACGAGAAGTTATGGAATGCCTATCGCGATGTACTTTTGGCAAAGCTCAATCTACAAAAGAACTGCAAAATTAATCTATCAAATGGAAATAGATTCATTAGAGTTCATAAATAAGGTAGAGGACATCAATCGTTTTCTGGGAAGATGTACAATTCTAAGAGAAAACATAACAGAACTCCAGGTTCTAAACAACCTGCAATGAATCCAAATCAGAAATCATAGACAAGTCAAATGATGCCAGTGAGAGTAAGTGGAAGGGCTGGGCACCCACAAATATATTAAAACAAAATCTCAACGAACTAATTGAAGCGAATTCTAGTCCTAGTCGAGTGTTAACCAAAACCTTTAAAAAGAAAAATAAGTTTTAAAAAATTTACTGTTTCAAAGCATTACCCAGTATTTTATCAATCACTCTTTATCTCTCGCCTCCCGGTAATTTAACTTTCCTCTTATCACAACCTCAAAATCTCAAACTCAACTTCTGAGGAAACTTTGGCTCAATTAAGCTGTGTACCCGATCTAAGACTTTGCTTTATGACACAAAATGCCAAAACTATTAACACCCAGACCCAATGCCTCGGGCTCAATTTCGGTGCAGACTCTCGATGTAGGTTGCCCCGTAACGCCTCCCCCAATACACCAGCCGGTGGTGGTCCGAGCGTGTTAAATACAGCCTGCAGATTCTATAAATCAGGCATATTTCTCAACACTTTCAACCGCTCATTAAAAACCATTAAGGAAAATATTCAACTGGGGGAAAATTATGGCGTAAATGATACCCAAACGAGGCTGAACTCGCAGTTTGTTAACTTGGTTTCTGTGTCATTTTCTTGTCCACAGCTCGGGCCGGAGCGTCAAATAAATTTTCGTCTGTGGCGTTCTTTTGCCTAGCATTTGCAACAATTTGCTATTGGCCATTTGTTGTTGTTGTTGTTGGCCCCGTTGGCGCACCAGAAACTGAAATCTGTTGAGTGTTAATGACATTTTTATGTTTCAACGCTTGAAAAAGTTTTGCGACTACGACGTCCACTTTTTGGTGGCCTAACCCGGCTCTCTGCTGGCTGTTGGCCTCTGTGCGGGCTGCATAGTCAATGGCTCGAATGGGAAAGCAAGTCCAATTGAAATGCCGGTACTTGCTATTTCGTTCGGGCCCGAGTGCTCTGTTTTTGGGGGCCTAAAGTGGTGCAGGAACAGCAACTGCAGGTCTGAGTTATTGGTCTGGGTGGTTGATGGTTGCATTTGCGGTTAGCTATGGCCTAGTATATGTTGGGTTGGCAATTTAACATGGGGCGGGGGAACTGACAGGTGTCGACCGGCATGTGAAAGGTGTGAACGGTAAAGTAAAGTCAAGACAAAAACTTAATGCTGTAATTTGATTCCTGTTAATACAGTCTGCCAGCTCTTCTCCGGGGCAATTACCCACAATTACTTTCCGTTCACATCCTCATATCTGACTACGTGTTGACAACAAAATTAATTCAAATTAGTAAAAAACAAAAAACACTTCAAGGTTAACTCAATTTCAACAGCTTTCGCTTTGCGTGTTGCAAATTTGTGCAGCAGTCATTAAAATCAAGTGGAACGCTGCATACCTATTTATGGCAAACAAATTAAATGCAATTCTCTGGAACGCAAAACCAGTTGGTGTGGCAATCAAATGGCCCTGATTGAGGTACCTGGTGTGATGATTAATCTCCACTCCTCCCCCTAACCCCTTCAAGTATAGGAAAATCAACACAAACACAGTGGCTACTTATGCTCTATCGCCTGTGTCGACCATTTGGAAGTGAGACATTAATCTCAGTTAAGGTTTATCTTTGATGCATAATAAATGAGTCGCTTTTAGTTTCAGCTAAAAGCAGCTATTTATTAATGTTCCTCCAACCAGAAGCAACCACCTTGGTGATGACGACGACGACGACGTCGGCGGCGATCTTATTAACCCAGTTTTTCCTTTTCGAAATTCCTCTATTCGTCGTTGTGTTTGCATTTGCATTCCTTGGGCCTGATTTTTTATTTTTGGCTGGAAATAAAAAGAAAATCTGCTCATGCACAAAGTAAACATGGCAAAATTGCAATCACTTTGAGAGAGGGAGAGCGAGTCCAGGCCAGGGTGCTGTCCCTTGTACAAACAGCCGCCAGCATCAATCTTCTAATGCGTTCAACAAAATTTTAACGCTGTTGCAGCATTTCGCTTCTTTTTGTGTTTTTTTTGTGTTTACTTTTAATGTGTGGGGCAGCTCTAGGGATTACACTTAAGGGGTATGATGAGTTGTAGGAGTAAGTGGTATACCAATTCCATAAGCTTCAGGAAATGTGTAGAAATATGTTAACTGGTTGGGAACCAAAGAACGCTATTCCATTACAAAAATAATCTATATTTTAATACATGCAATCCCATACAATTGTTAGGGCCGATTTCTTATTATCTAAGTTGCTGCCAAGTGCTCTGTTATTTGTGGGTTTATGTGACAGATGGCTCTATATAAAAGATGTGAAGTCAGCCCTATATCCTAAAATTCCTATTTAAAAGATAACAGATTGGCCCATAGAGTATAACAATATCAAACGAGAAAGCTAAGCTAACTTCGTCAAGTAAGTGCTCGCTTAAATATTTTCAAAAAACAAACTCTTTTTCCCATTTTCCGACCGATCGTTCGTATAAGAGCTATATGATATAGTCAACCGATTTGGCCTAAAACTTGTAGAATTATGTAAAAGCATGAGAAACAAACAAATACAAAATTGCAGGATGCTACCACTAAAAACAAAAAGTTTTTCTAACTAAGACTGTTTTTCAGACCTATCTTTTGTATGGCAGCTATACCATATAGTTGTCCGATTTTAATAAAACTTGGTAGAATTATAAAAAAACATAGAAAACCTACGATTACAAAGTTTAAAGACGTTTCCATTGAAAAGAAAAAAGTTTTTTATACTAAAACTAGTTTTCCGACCGATTGTTCCTATGGGAGCTATGAAATATAGTCATCCGATCCGGTCGGTTTCGACATATTAGTAGTGTGCAGCAAAAAGAAGACTCTGTGCAAAATTTCAGCTCGATAGCTTTGAAACTGAGAGACTATTTTACGTAGAAACAGACGGGCAGACGGACGGACAAAGCTCAATCGACTCAGCTCGTCACCCTGATCAAGAATATATATAGTTTATGGGGTCGGAAATGAATATTTCTATGCGTTGCAAACTTCTGGGCAAAATTATAATACCATTTGCAAGGGTATAATAATACAAGAGTTATACGAATGTCAACTACTTTTAAACTTTAGGTATGTACCCTAATCAGGTCTTCAGGGGTCAAACCGGTTCAGATTCTGCTGTATTAAGTACCAAAAACTATGCAAAATTTAAGACTATTTTAAAATACATTTGATTGGAAACTTATATCATTAATTGTGGTACTTTTAACTGATTTCCATTTAATGTTAGGATTTATTTTGCAAGATGCTCGCATCTAGTACTGATTTTCATTACATCCAATAATATAATATTACTTAGCTAAACACCCAAAGTGAAGTAAAGAATTTACATGACATTTCCATGTTTTTCTCAGTTTAATATCAGCTTGTCAGCTGTACCAAAGGTACGCAGAGTATATTAAGCTTGTATAAAAGTACTAAGCATCTCGGATTCTTCAAAGTATAAACAATCTTGGTGAGCATCAAAAACAGAGTTCATATGGCCTTGTCCGTTCGTTTACATGACATTTCTATGTTTCATATCCGCTTTTCAGCTGTACCAAAGGTACGCAGAGTATATTAAGCTTGTGCTTGTCCTTCAAAGTATAAACAGTCTTGGTGAGCATCAAAAACAGAGTTCATATAACCTGGTCCGTCTGTGTGTTAGTTCCTCCGTATAAACCAAAATCTCTGAGAGATAGTAAAACATATAAACGTGTATGGGACATAAATATCGTATACCTTAACTGCCACAGCAGCAGCAAAAAACATACTGAGCATGCACTTTCGTTGGTACCGTGTAAACTACAACTTTCTTTGTCTTAATGATCTTGTGTGTGTGCGCCTCAGTCCACTAAAACTTTACAGAAATCACCCTGCCTGTGTTTTTCTAACGCTAGCTATTTGTCTGTTTGTAAAGCAAAAAAGGAAGCATCTCCGACCTTATAAATAATATATATTCTTGATCGGGTTGACGAGTTTAGCTGACTTAGCCATTTCCATCTGTTTCTAGGCCATCTCCTCCATCAGTTTAAAAGCTATCTCCACCAAACTTTGCACAAAGTCTTTTGGTACAAATATGCAGCACATTTGTCGGAACCGGCCGGATCGGATGACTATAGCTTATAGCTGTCATAGGAACAATCGGTCGAAAAACTAGTTCTAGTGAGAAAAACTTTTTTCGTTTCACTGGAAACGCCTCCAAACTTTGTATTTCTTAGTTTGCTATGCTTTCCCATGATTTTACTAAGCTTAGTTGAAATCGGAAATCTATATAGTATAGCTGTCATAGGAATGATCGGTCGAAAAACTAGTTTTAGTGAGAAAAACTTTGTTGTTTTCAATGGAAACGCCTCCAAACTTTGTATTTCTTAGTTTGCTATGCTTTCCCATGATTCCACCAAGTTTGGTCCTAGTCGGACTTCTATATAGTATAGCTGTCATAGAAAAGTGGAGTCTGAAAAGTAGTCTTAGTGAGAAAAACTTTTTGGTTTTCAATGGAAATGTCCTTAAAATTGGCATCTATTTATATGATATGGTTTTACACAACTCCACAAAGTTTTGTCAAAATCGGTGGACTATAGCTTATAGCTGCAGTACGAATGAACGGTCGAAAAAGAAGTTCTATTGAGAAAAACTGTTTTGTTTTAAATGGAAACGACTCCAAATTTCTTACATGTTCGTTTGTTAGGCTTTTGCATGATTTGACTAAGTTTGGTTGAAATCGGACATCTATATAGTATAGCTCCCATAGAAAAGTAAGATATCTCTTGTTATAATATCTCATGCCAGGGTACCAAAAAATCACAAAAATATTTTTCTCAGCCTTGTGTGTCTTTCTTAAGCCTGTCAAACATAAAAATAAAAAGAAATGAGTGAAAAAATTAAAACAAATGTTGTGCTACATTTTTTTTTGGAGCACCGAGCGCCGAATTGACTTGTTGTCACGCCCCCTCAGACCTGAGTTTATCCTTCCCCCCACGCCCCCTGCTCGTCCACACGACAGGCGACATGCAAATTTATGAAAGCCGCCTTGCATATTCCTTTATTTTTTCGTTCCCCGCACTCGGGTATTAAAACATTTCTTGTTTTTGTGCTGGGTTTTTTTTGTTTATTGATGCCGTTGGCGGGTTGTGGACACGCCACTTGAGCCGCTGGAGCTGAGCTTGTTTCTGGTGCTTTGGAACGTTGTTAATAATTCGCTCGCATTACGCGCCATCTCAGGGTAGATGTCGTCTTAATGACTTCATTAATATTGAGTAAAACACAGTGCGAGGAGATGCACAAAAGTGCAAAAAGGAAGGAAGCCAGCCAAAAGAAACGAGAAACTTGCGCTCAATTGGCAAACGAAATGCTTCAGTGGCTGCGGTTCAAGTTGTGGCTGTTGTTGCTGTTGTTGTTGCTGTTGTTTCCGCTGTGCTACGTGCCTCAAATTGATGATATCGTCCGATATATAACTTGAACTAAACTCTGTAATTAAAATTAACTTCGAACTTAAACGGTTAATTTAATAAAAATGCATTAGAAGGAGGCCACAAGGAAGTGGGTATCAAATGGAGGGCAATTACACACGTAGCCAGAGTTAATGGACGGGGAATTGCGCAAGGATGTGGATTTGCGAATGGGGTATATAAATCTGAAGATATTTAATGCAGATAGAGTTGCATTCACTTGGCCAATATACACATCATCAGCTGCATCCGCCTGAGGGGCATCAGGGCGAAATTAAAATAGCGACATTTTATTGAGTTGTCAGTCGTGTGAGTGTGTGTGTGTGTGCCAGATGCAAATGCAACAGGCCACGCCCCCTGACTCTAGTCAGCCCACTACAAGTACACACCCCCAAAAAAAGAACCAGAACACACCGAGATGAAGTCACACATGGTGAGCTCCTCTCCCGCAAGGATGAGGTGCTGAGTTGGCAACGCCCCACACAGAGTCCAGAAGTCGAAGTCAAAGGCAATTTCATCTGCATTTTCATATTTTAATTTATCGCCCTTGCTCCAGCCGGCGAAATTTGCATTCAATTTATGTATGTTCAACACTCTTGTAGGCGTGTGTCGACCATTTTTCTGACAGTGTAGTAATACTACAACCCCCGGCCACTTTTCTAAGAGTTTTGCATAATTTGGCAGAAATTAAAAACGAGGGTAATATTCATACTTGTTTGAGTGCATATATGCATGGCCATGTACAATGAGTCCCCCGGACCTCAAACAAAGGAAGGGCGTTGAAATTGACACCTCGGGTGTAAAGAGCTGAAAGGAGAGGAGCAGAGGTACAGAGAGAGAGCGGGAGAGGAGAAAACAAATAAAGGCAGCTTATATTATACGAAACCCTTTTTTTCGAAAGGAACTTACTTGCTCTGCTTGCTGTCCTGCTGGCTTTCTATAATATTCAACAAAAAATGTTCATATTCACACTCATTTCACACGGCGCGGCTTCGAGATGAGAGCGTGAGAAGTTCACTTTTGAGCTTCGTGTTAAACTTTAAACAGAAGGCTGGTAGGCTGTACAGCTGTTTCAAGAACAACTGTCAGTCCATGCCTGCAATGCCATAACTGTTTGGGAATTTCAAAGCAGCATGCAAGCAAAAATGTAAAGACTGTGTGTGTGTGTGCGCCTTCCCAATGGTCCGAACTATGTTTAATGTAGGAAATATACTTGCCGCAAGTACTGACTCATGTTACAGCAATACAGGTAAGGCGGCGTCAGTGTGATGCGTACCTTTGCCAAAAACTTACGCTTCAAGAGTACTGAACGTTAAGGTACTTTGCAGAGAACTCACACTGACGCCGCCTTACCTTCATTGTTGTATCATATACTGACTCCTCTATACTTCAACAATATCTTACCATCTCGACCGTTTACATTATCTTCTAATCTTCTTGCTGCTCCCAACAGTTATTCCCCAAATCAGTTGCTTAGTATGCTTTGCTTTAACTGTCTGCATCAGTTTAGTTATTGACCTTTTGCTAGTTCTAATTTGGAATCTCATTCACATCTCGGCCGGGGAGCCGGTAACAACACAAGTTGGCCTCCTAATTTGGTTTATTTTCTTAATTTTTTCCTTTGCCACTTTCAATTTGATAATGATGTCCTATCAAATTCTCTACTGTACAGAGAGACTCAGTTGTAAGTCGATTTCGACTTTGAATTTTTGGTTTACTTTACTAGTTTTAAGATGGTGTCAAAGACATCTTGGCCGTGGAGCCTGCAACAATACAAGTTGGCCTCCTAATTAGGTTTATTTTCTTAATTTTTTCCTTTACCACTTTCAATTTGATAATGATGTCCTATCAAATTCTCTACTGTATAGAGAGACTCAGTTGTAAGTCGATTTCGACTTTAAATTTTTGGTTTTCTTTGCTAGTTTTAAGATGGTGTCAAAGACATCTTGGCCGTGGAGCCGGTAACAACACAAGTTGTCTCCTAATTTTGTTTATTTTCTTAATTAGTTCCTTTACCACTTTCAATTTGATAATGATGTCCTATCAAATTCTCCACTGTAGAGAGAGACTTTAATTTTTTTTGGTTTCAATCGTACCAACTGTAAGAATAGCTGGGCTGCAATGTTTTCATTAAAGCCGATCCCACCAATTGCTTTCCCTTGAAGATCCTGGTCTTCCTTGACACCAGGGCTGCAAACCGGTTTTGAACCGTACCGGTTTGAGCCCGGAATTCCAACTAGTATTTTACTATGAACCGAACCTTGAACCGAACCTCTTTAGAAATTAAAGCTGAACCTGAACCGGCTCCGAACCTAAAATTTCGGTTCGGTTCAACAAAACTGATAAGCACAAAAATTTGACCTCTTGTCTACCGACTTCATCTGTTATTTGCTGAGTCCCAAAATGGGCAGAAAAGTGGAAAAAATCTGGCAAAACGTTTAGATTTCCATATGAAATCCACACCTAATTGTTTCTTGTTATATCTATAGATATAGAAAAGCTATAGCTTGTTAAATGTTTCTTAAAATCAAGAATCTGACATTATTTTGGTAATATATTTCTACGTAAGCTACGAAATGGAATCTCACTTAACTTTAAATTATATATTGAATATTTCCATGTGTTCTACTAACCAATTCCGAACCAAAAACCACTCGGTTCCCGTACAATTTGAGGAGTTTTTAGGTCGAATGCTGTTTTTAAAACACATAGAACACATCAATTATTAATGTTGAACCAAGATTCGAACCAAAACCTTCTCCCAAAAACCTCGAACCTTAAATTTCCGAACCTTAAACATTCGTTAATTTGGGTTCGAACCAGTGTACCGGAGATACGACCATTTTTTTTGGTTTGCAGCCCTGCTTGACACATCTATCAATAATCGACGCTCCTCGTCTTCCAGAAACCACAATTTCTCATCTTTTAAGGTTTCAAATTGTTATTTTTTTAGTATATTTAGGTATTATTATTACAATTTCTAGCTGTGTTTTGACACTGAATTCAAATTTCCATATGTCCGAAAAAATCTGGGCATTATTTCAGAGTTCTAAGCGGACTTATCGCCCATTCCAAATTTGAGTGATATTTCGTAGGACACTACTATCAATTTTGATATGGGCTTTATGTCCGTGGGCTTTGTCATGTCACCTTCACCAAATATTAAAGAAATTTTCAAAAAATTTGGGAAACATTTCCTATAAGCCAGAATATATATTGTCAATTTTAGAAAAAGTATTTTCTATTAGAAAGCATTCTAAGTTAGATTTCCAAGCCAACTTCAAGAAGTTCTCTTCACACCTAATATGCCAATTTTGTTTGTTCACGTATCCATTCAACCAGAAATGATCTTCTTCGCTGAACACAATTTTACGAAAAAAAAGTGGCTTGAACTTTAATAAACAATGAATTATAATCAATAATCTGCATGCGTTGTTCGTTTGTATGTCGATTTAAGGTGAAATTATAGATCAAACTGAACATGTTTGACAGTGACATGCGACGCTAAAACAGCTAAGCTGCCAAAAACAATGTGGCCAATGAGGAAGTTGCTATTAAAAATCCCCCTTTATAAGCCAAAAAATATTATTTTAGTTATAGAAAACATAATCCAGATTTTAGCAAGAAAATATATATTTTCTAAGTATTTGAGTAGAAATTATAAGTAAGACCAGTGAAGGGGGGCATATGGAAGGGACATCAAGATGCATAGTAACCTACTTTCTTAAATGAAATGATCCTGATAAACTTCTTCTCCAAAGGCTTTTCTTAATAAAAACCACATTTTGAAACATCGTGTCTAGAAAACTTAGCCTAAATTTCATAAAAATTCATTGAGATTCAAAAATTGAGTCCAGGGATGCAAATCGTTTCTAAACCGAACCAAACCGCTTATTCCAGCTGGTAAACCGAACCGGCTTCCCCTGAGAAATGCTATAAACCGAACCGGAAACCACCAAAAAAACAAGTAAGGGCGCTGCAGTCCCGTTTCCCGACTACAAAATACCCTGTTCATTTGTTTGATGTATACTAAACCACGAGGCTCTAACTTGAAAATTTTGGATCTGACGGTTTTTTAGGTCTAGGATTTTCCAAATCTGAAACAAACTTGATCTGCGTACGGCATACAACTACCTTCATGCAAAAATTTGACGGGTTTTAAGACGTGAATTGCCTTTCTCCAGCCAATGTTACTTTTTATTTTGTGTAATTTGAATCGTTTCGCTAAAATAATTTTTATCCCTCATTTGGTTCGATCGATATTGCCTTTTCAGGCATCACTTGACTCAAATTTTACAACATGTAATCCTCTGAGTCTTCTGCAATTGCCCGCCGATCTATTAATATAGACTTGTCATCAATCTGCTTTCTTTTTGTAGAATTTTATAATTGATTTGCCGCAATATTTTAAATTTTCTGAAGTACTTCTTTACCTTAATTCAATCTTAAGCAGGAGAGTTTTTCTCATGAAATATGACAAATGGGGTGTGTAAAGTGCTTACCATGCATTACACGTTACGTATTCTTTTCTAGCAGACATTCTCCGATTTCGAAGGGCATTTCTTTGGGAACCTATAGACGAATCCTGCCAATCCGACATCATACATTTTGAATATTTTTCTAAGGATCTTAAAGATATGCAAATGGTTTATAGGAATTCGATTTTGAAAGTATGCAACAGCAATGTAGAAGTATATCATATTGTGCCTTTAAGAACCACTGAACCGAACCGAAACCGCGGTTCAGTTACCAGTGTGAACCACTGAACCAAACCAGTACTTATTTTCGGAGTGGCTTGCAACCCTGATTGAGACATTTTCTAAAAAAAAGTCTATATTCTGGTTGTCCTTTCTAAGTTTAAGTAAAAACTGTCTAAAAATAAGAATTTTTCTTTGAAATAAAAACTAGAAAATACATTTTTTGGGTGTAAAAAAGTATTTGGTTCAGAAGCGCAGAGAAAAGAATATCCATTGGATGATTTTCCGTATCCATTTGGACTGGATATACTACTGTGAGCAAAAAGTAAGGTGTAAGGGTCCATTTAAACTTCGCGGGCCTAACAATTCGGGCAGGTTTTTTTTTTCTTGAGTTGGCAGGACTGTTGATGACATCTGTGCCAAATTTCATGTGAATGTCATTATCAGTAATATATTTACGCTTGTGTTTTCCAAACGACCAAGAGTGCATTCTTCGATTTTTACAATGTCTGAGCAGAGAAGTGCCATCAAATTTTGTTTGCGGAATGAAATTTCGGCTGCGGAAACGTTGAGGATGTTGCGGAAGGCCTTTGGTGAAAGACTTCAAAGAGGGTCGAGAACGTGTGGATGACTTGGAGCGCTCCGGACGAACATCGACGTCAACAGATTACCAACACGTCAATGAAGTGGAGGAATTAGTGCGCAAAAATCGTCGGTTGACAGTTAGAGACCTTACTGATATGATCGGAATATCAGAAGGATCTGTGAAAAGCATTTTGAAAGACCATTTGGGCCTACGAAAAGTCAAATCTCGTTTGGTACCGAAAGTTCTCAATTTCTTGCAAAAAAATCATCAAAAATTCGACGCATATCGTTCCGCAACCACCGTATTCGCCTGATTTGGCTCCGTGTGACTTCTGGCTATTCCCAAAACTCAAGAGACCACTTCGGGGAACGCGTTTCGAGTCGATTGAGGAGATAAAAGCAAAATCGAAGAAAGCGCTGATGGCTATACCGGAAAGGGACTATTTGGCATGTTTCGAGGATTGGAAAAAACGTTGGCATAAGTGTATTTTATCGGGAGGGGATTACTTTAAAGGGGGTGAAATTGATTTAGAAGAAGAACTAAAGATTTTTCATTTTTTTTTTTTACAAACTTTATTTTTTGCCCACAGTAGTATCTTAAATATCATATTAAACATCCAAAGAAGCTGAAAATCATCCAAAGGATATGAAAAATAAGCATCATTTGGAGGATTTTTATGTTCGTTGGATGTTTAAAAGAATGTGCAAGTCATATCCCGATCAAATGGATCTTTTTTGGTTCTTTTTTTTTAGCCTATATGGCATTCAAGTTTAGTTTGAGACCAAACATATCTCTGCCCAGCTTATTTCTGCCATGTTTTAATTAAAAACTTAACTTTTTGCACTAAAATCGGTACACTTGAGTTGCTGTGCGGACTATATAACTTGCACAATTTATCTGTAAAATTCCTGCCACACAAATGCCATCCCTAGTGTCACACATGCCAGAGGCCCTGACGAACAACGCACGTCTGTTGCGGACACACTTTGGCAATTCGTTTAATTATTATATTAAAACGCACACACACACACTCTGGTACACACACTCTGGCACACACACACAGGCTGCATAATAATAAAGAGGAAAACGACCATAAAACGCTGGCACAAAAGTGCCAGGAAACTTGTGTAATTCATATCGCATAAAGCTGGAGGGGGAAGACATCAGAGACAGAGCAGGAACGAAAGCCTGACAGCCGCACACACACACACACACATACATATGTGTGTAAGTATATATTTGACAATCGAATCCAAATACGCTCCCTTCTTGGCCATATCAATTGCAGCATTTCTGCTTCTTTTGCTTCTTCTGTTTTTTTGTAGTTTGCTTTTGGATTTTTGGTACCAAAACCACAAAATTACATTGAGCTGCGGCCGCTGCTGCCACAAGCCCCAATCCCCAATCCCCAATCTCCAACTTATCGCCAATGTTGGGCCATGTTAATTTTTAACCTCAGGCTTCAGGCAAATCGAAAGCTGATCGTATAAAATTACGCCTGAGAACCGCAGAAGGTGACACTCTGACTTGGATCGCCGCACCCCGGGGAGAGAAGGTTGTTGTTGTTGCTGGCTGCGGCTATATATAGATGTTGTTTATAGCTAGGGTACAGTTTTAAAATATTCGCTAATTTTTAGCAATTTGTTGTTAGGAATTTTCCCAAAAGGTAATTCCTCTTAGACTTATATAAGTTTAGCCTTTTAGGATACGCTCCCTCGGGGCAGACTTCACTTACGACATCGCCACTAATTGGCCTTTCCCCAAAGCCCAAGTAGTCATTAGTCTTGGCCCATCTCTGCCTGTTTTTAGGAATTTTTACACGCAACACCATAAAATCCACAAAAATGGCCAACAAATTGCGTAGGCCCAAAACTAACCAATGACGACTGAGCCGCTCCGGGCGTGGGAGCGAGCCTCCTGCTGTGTTTAGGGTCACATTTATTTGTCATTAAAATGGATTTGGTTGCCATAAATGTGACACAATCGAAAAAATGGCAAAGCGTTTGCCACAACCGGTTAACGGCCCGACGAATGGGGCGTGTCTTGGCTAAGAAACAAAAAAAAAAGAGTTTAATTAACAAATCAAATGCCAGGCGATAAATAAATGAATGCATTTTGTGTCTTTCAACTCTTATTTGAGAGTCACTTTGGCTAATGAATCAATTTGCCTGGCTGGCGCGCGCAGACTGAAGTTGATTAGGGGAGGGCGGCTGGCCATTAATGGACAAGCTCACAGGATATGGGTATTCCAGACAAGTTCACATGACGTCTCTGTTTGCTCGCCCCCTCGCTACCGCCCTCTCTCCATCTCTCTCTCGCTGACTCGTTTTAGTCTTTCCTCAATTAATTGCAGCGAACACAGAAAAAAAAAAGAAGTAAACAAGAGTAAACAAAAAACCAAATGAAATCAACGGACAACAATAAAAGCAACTTGAGCAAAAAAAGTTGAAAATATACCGTTTAATGCCCAATGGCCACGCCCACCAGTTCCCACACTTAAGCCCAGACATAGGCTTGTGGGGTAGGGGGAGCGACGGCTGGAAGCGAGGGCGTTGCCCAGGCCAGAGGAGTCCCGCTTAAAAATGCGTAAAAGAGTCAACTTTGACTGTAAAACTGCAATGGGATGTTTGTTTTTCCTCAAGTTGCCCCTAAACGATACCCTGTTTCAAATGGGGTATGCTGGCACAAATGAAAACAAAACAAATTTAAATCTTTATCCAGGAAACACATATGATCTAGTCTGAACTCACTTCTAAACAAGTTTAGAAACGGTTTCGAATTATGCAACTTATTTCAACTTTGTATTCTTAAATTTCTATTGAAATACGGCTTAAAATTAGTTCAGACCACTGGAAAACAAACTTTAAACCTTTATTTCAAAAAAAGAATAAAATCAGGGATAAATGCCCCTAAAAGTATGCCTTAATTTCAGACAACAGCGGCCCTAAAACAAGGCAGGTTCAATCTGATTTGAAATTACAATACTGCCAAAGTAATATTAAGTAGTTTTGTTATACCCATTGACTCCTAGAGTAAAAAGGGTATACTAAAGTTGTGAAAATGTATATAACAGGCAGATGGAAGCATCTCCCACCCCATAAAGTATAGATTTTCTTGATCAGTAGCAACAGCCTCAATGGATCTAGCCCTGTTCGTTCGTCTATATATTTGAACAACCAGATCTCAGTGACCAAAAGAGCTGGAGCAACCAAATTTGCACTCCAGTCTGACTCAGATCAAGTTTGTTTCAAATTTTGGCCACGTCCCCTCCCCTTTTTTAAGATATCGAGCTCAGATTTTGCAGTTTAGTGTATGTCTACAATATCTACCATCTCACCAATTTTCATAAAGATCGAATAATAAATGGCGGAGTATTAAAAACGTTGCATACTTATTTGAGCCGCACTTACTGAATGCCGCTCATTTCGAAATGAGATCGCACGAGAATTCAGTATACACCTTATATGGGTGCCTCGACACCGCAACATAGAAGGAAATGAGTCTGCGGAAAAACTGGCCAGAATAGGCATCACCATTGAGCTCCTTTCAGAGAAGAGCACGATAGGTATGCCTATGGCAACTTTTAAGCTTCACACAAAAGCTGAAACATGTCTTCTCGCTGCGGATAGGTGGAAAAACCTTTCCTCCTGTGCGGTAGGGAGGCTTACGTGGCCAACACTAAACCTAAAGCATATATGGCTTCTGGTGGGAACCCTAACGGGTGACTGTCTTATCGGCAGACACGCTGCACGCCTAGGAGTCACTCACCATGACTTTTGCAGAAGCTGTAGGTACGACGAAGAGGAGGAAACAGTACAACAACTCCTCTGCCATTGCCCCGCCCTTAGTAGAAGGACACTAGGTCAACCTCTCCTACTTAACCTATCGGAGACATCCGAGTTAGAGATCCCAGCTCTACTAAAATTCATTCTGTCCACACAATGGTTCAGTAACGAGGACCCCCCTCATTAACGAAATGGGTTAACAGGGAACAAATATGGCATCGCAGTGGGCCCAAAGAGGCCGAATTAAACACTAATTGCCCTGAGTAAAGGGTATTTCGAAGTCGGGCAGGGCAGACTTTAACTTACGCTCTCGTTTATCATTATTCTGGTCACTGCTTTAGTCACTGTTTTGGTCACTTTTTGGTAACTGGCTTGGTTATTGATTGATCACTGCTTAAGTCAATGCTTAAGTCACTGTTTTGGTCCATGTTTGGTCACTATTTTGTTGACTATTTTGGTCACTGGTTTGGCCACTGGTTTGGTCACTGGTAACTGTTTTGGTCACTTATTTGTATACTGGTCATTACTTTGGTCACTGTTTGGTCATTACTTTGGTCACTGTTTGGTCACTATTTTGTTGACTATTTTGGTCACTGGTTTGGTCACTATTTGGTCACTGGTAACTGTTTTGGTTACTTATTTGTATACTGGTCATTACTTTGGTCACTATTTTGTTGACTGTTTTGGGTCACTGGTTTGGTCACTGTTTGGGGTCACTGTTTTGGTCACTGGTTTGATCACTGGTCATTGTCGTGAGCACTGGTAACAGTTTTGGTCACTGCTTTGTTTTGTTTGGTCACTGATTCGGTCACTTTTTGATCACTGGATCACTGTTGAGGTCATTGGTTACTGTTTTGGTCTCTACTCTCTTTACTGGTCACTGTTTGGTCACTGAACAGTTCATTATTTGATCACTGACAACTTGTTGGAAACTGTTCTGGCCACTACTAGCTGTTTTATCACAGTTTTGTTCATTGTTAGGTCAAAAACAAATCTGTCCCAGAGACTCTATATATATCTCATTTAGGTACCACAGTTAAACGTTCGTAAAAGAGCTTCGCTCTAATAATTTTAATTTAGGGAAATAATTAGATCCACTTTTCATATCTTCACAATTAAGCAAAGTTTTTGTGGAAGTTTTATAGAACCCCCAAATAATAGTGATTTCTGTTGAATCATTGCCAGCTTTTAGGAAGAAAGAAATATATATATGTATGAAAACAACTTCAGAGTTCTCCAAAAACATCTAGTTACAATCAGTATCTCTAAGAATGTATCCCCCGATATTATATTGAAGTTAAAATGGCAAAAATTGAACTTATGGCACAAGCATTCAAGTTTCAATATCTTTTTCTCAACTCCCTACGGGAAAAAGTCAGGCATTCTGCAACATTTTTTGGTTACTTTTGAGAGATAAGACTAAGTCTCTACTGAGTGCCAAGAAAGCATTACTTCTGGGAGTTTTCTAAACAGGTAGCACTGAACCTAAAACTTTGGTTCGCTTCAACCAATATCATAGATATAAAGGCTAGACTGCTGCTGTTTTAATCAGCTGAACCCATTTGTCCAACCAATTCCACAGTAGACCCAAGTCGTCGGCCTCTCTACTGCCTACTCATCTGTAGTTGGTATGCAGTTTTAGCTGCACTTTTGTTTGCGTCCATGTCTGTGTCTCCGAGTTGATTGCATCCCCATCCACCCACAACACTTTACGCAACTTCAGTCTCCTACAAACAACTTGTCGTGTTTTGCTGTTGTCTGATTAATAAATGAGAAGTTTAGCTCGACAAAAAGAGTGACTTGCTGACTTCTCTGCAATTTAAGTTGAGACAACAAAAGTGCCAAGTGGCTTGTTTTCTGTGGGCTTGGCCAATGACATTTGTGCATCATTGATTTTTAATAATAATTATTTTTATGTAATTTGATGAGCTACGTGAGTTATGTGGAGGCTGTTTAACTATTTTTTCTGTAATATATTTCTCTTCTGCTTTTTTTTTTTGTGGGCACGTGCCAGCAATCTAATAAACAAGTTCTGGCCAGGAATGAGGTTCGCATTTTCCAGCTGCCTGGCTAATCGCTTGGGGTAATCTTAAACGCGGCGCAGCAATTGGGCTTTTGGTGGCTACTACCTGGCAAGAGGAGCAGGAGCAGGAGCAGCAGCTGCTCATTTGGTGGCGTCTCTCTGTCAATGCGGCTTGTGACCCACTATCAATGCTCAAATTTCATTGGTTTTTGCCTTAAAAGAAATTCTCTGAATTTTTCATTTCTTTTCGGTTTTTGTTTTGGTTTTGCAGTAAAATTAATTTTACGCCAACGAGTCTGCCATGGTCTGGAGGAGATGTTTAGAGATGTGTGTGTGTGTGTGTGTGCCAAGAATAGTTGCCGGCAACTGCAGCTAATTGCAGCCGAGTTGCAAAAATAAACGACAACTTTTTCGCCGTGGCAGATAGAAGAGGATTAAGCAGGGCAAACCAAGAGGAAGCTGCACCGTGGGTCATCATAAAAACATTATTATGGGAAGGCGCGAGCAAAAACAAACAAAGGCTGCAATGTGCACTGAAAGAAATTGGTTAGAAATTGGTACTTGCCAGAGATTCGATTTGTGGGTAACAGAAACTTGTGAAACTTACAAAAAAAGGCTGGGAAACAAGAAAGAATGTGGGTCAAGCCCGACTATAACATACTCTGGTTTTGAACCGAACCGGTTCGAACCCAGAATTCCGACTTTCAGATTACTGTGAACCGAACCCTGAACCGAACCTCTTATGGTATTAAAGCTGAACCTGAACCCGTTCCGAACCCAAAATTTCGGTTCGTATAAGTAGAAACACATTGTATATTGCTTTGATGATCATGAGCTGTATGAAAGTGTTTCTATTTATCTAAAGTATTGTGAAATCCCATTCCAACCCAAAATCGAGACAATTCTCTAAAAGTTTATGTCGGTTTTAGGTCGATTACTATATAAACATGTATAAAGCTTGGCTGAACCAAGGTTCGAACCAAAACCTGGACCCAAAAACCTTGAACCTCAAAATTCTGAACCTGAACCATTGTAATATTTTGGTTCGAACCCGCGAGCCAGAGATCCACGAAATTTTTTGGGCTTGCAGCGCTGCTCTGTACCAACAAAATGATACGCTCAGCATAAGTTTTGATGCTGCAGTAGCAGCTGAAAGCAGCGAACATTCTTTTGATCATAACTCGACAACCGTTCGATCCGATCTTCACCATTCTTTTGGCGGATCGTTAAGTTATCCCGATTACTAAATATGTCCAAAAGGAACGAATCATCTAACTTAAAAACTGTGGGAGATATGACGTTTTTTCTTAATTGCGGGGACGGTAAGGGGCGTGGCAAAAAGTGAAAATAAACTTGATTTGCCTGCAGACATAAGATGCATATGTAAAACCTCTATCTCTTACCATCTCTGAGATCTGTGCATTCATACGGACAGACAGACGGACATGACTCGGCTGTTGTTGCTGATCAAGAATATATATATAGTTTATAGAGTCGGAGATGCTGCCTTCTGGCTGTTATATACTTTTGCACAAACTTATAATACTCTATGTACCTAAAATCTATCACAGCTTAGTAGCTCGTTGCTAAACATGTGTAGTAATGAGGATAATCCAATCGAATAAACTATAGTCAAGTCATGAGTAAAAGAAAATGCACATAAAAAGCCAATACTATGTTAAATTATTGTCAAATTGTGCTCCCTTTTTGTGCAGTGCAATTTGCAACTGGTGGAATTTTTTCAAAGGAATTGCAGCAGCAGCCAACTGGCTGCAGTTGGTCTCAAAGCAGCTGCAGATGGCGTTGCCCCACGATCTCGTAGTCGTCGTCGTCGTCGTCGTTTCTTGTGCGTGTGTTTGTCACTGTGCAGTTTGACAGGCAACATGCTAGAATTTGATGAGCATGGTGGCTCCTCCAACCCGCCCACCGCCCTCCTCTGCCACCCAAAAGGCATGACGAATCTAGAGTCACTTGGGTGGGTGGGTGTGTTTTGTGTGTTTAGCTTTGGGGGTCGACATCATCGTGGCAAGTTCCAACAAAGTTTTGTATAGAATATAGGAAAGGTCATGTTGCTTGTCTCTGCGCCTATACACACACATACACACATACATACATATTTCGCTGGCGTCAAGCCGACGCTTGACTTGACTCCCAAGTCAGCGTGCGAACACGTTTTACTTTACAGATTGGAGCAGCGCACAGGTGTCTATGGTCGGGGCTCTCTGGTTCTCTGGGTAGTGGCACGAAATCTGCAGCACTGCCGCCTGTCGCTTGTCAACTTTATTGGCGGGGAGTGGGAGCGGATTTATATATATATATATATATAATAAAACTGATGTCGTTTATTGGAACGTTTATTTTATTTTTATTGTTGTTGAATTGCTGCTGTCCCAGAAACCTGAGGGTCTTAGCAGTCAACCAATGACAAATGCTAAGTGATGTGGAATTCAAATAAATTGTTTTTTAATGGAAAACGAAGTTGGGAAGTCAATTAGTTAATGTTGTTAACATAATTGCAGATTAACACTTTACACAAACAGAAGAGGAGGAGGGACCAACCCAAGTATAGGGGTCGGCAATGGAAGCAGAGACTTTGGCAACTGTTATAGTACTTTTGAGTCAACAGAGGAAAGCCTTTCAATGAGTTTAACACATTTCACTGACCAGTTTTAAAGCTCTCTATACTTTTCCTTCAATGTTAAAGTCACCCAGCTGCGGCAGCGGCCGAACACTGTTCTTAACAACGGCTCTGCTGGCATTGCCGACCCCTGGATATACCTGAAGTCTATTTTTATTTCAAATTAAAGCAGCAAATGCCTAGTTGGATGTTTTTATTAGCAGCCAATTATTGGAGAAGGAACATCCATGAGAGATTCTTAAAGCATGGTTCGGTCCAGCGTTTCTCATAGTTTTTAAACCGCCGGTTCGGTTCGTTATATGTTTTTTGGGAGCAAAATGAACCTGATTATCATTATACCCTTGCAAAGGGTATTATAATTTTGCCCAGAAGTTTGCAACGGATAGAAATATTCATTTCCAACCCCATAAACTATATATATTCTTGATCAGGGTGACGAGCTGAGTCGATTGAGCTTTGTCCGTCCGTCTGTCTGTCTGTCTGTCTGTTTCTACTCGAACTAGTCTCTCAGTTTTAAAGCTATCGAGCTGAAATTTTGCACAAAGTCTTCTTTTTGCTGTACGCTACTATTATGTCGGAACCGACCGGATCGGATGACTATATCTCATAGCTCCCAGAGGAACAATCGGTCGGAAAACTAGTTTTAGTGTGAAAAACTTTTTTCTTTTCAATGGAAACGTCTCCAATCTTTGTAATCGTACGTTTTCTATGTTTTTTTATAATTGTACCAAGTTTTATTAAAGTCGGACAACTATATGGTATAGCTGCCATACAAAAGATAGGTCTGAAAAACAGTCTTAGTTAGAAAAACTTTTTTGTTTTTAATGGTAGCATTCCAAAACTTTGTATTTGTTTGTTTCACATTCTTTCACATAACTATACAAATTTTTGTCCTAATCGGATGACTATATCATATAGCTGCCATACGAACGATCGGTCGAAAAATGGGAAAAAGAGTATTTTTTTGAAAATATTTAAGCGAGCACTTGCAAGGGTATAAAAACTTCGGCTCAAACGAAGTTAGCTTAGCTTTCTCGTTTCTAAATAAAATAAATTCCTACACTCAAACAATTTTCCTTCTCCTTCATCATAGTTAAAGGCCACAAATTTTCTCTTTTGTAGACACATTAAAATCCCTTTTGGAGTCCTCAGTCTGATTATCTTCTTCTCTTCTGTAGCCTGACGTAGTCATCACAAACGATTTACGGTCAAGGCCCCCACTATCCTCCTCTGTCTTGAGCGAGTTGCCACCAGCTGCTCACACCAAGCTTCGAGATATCTTTCGTCACTTGGTCACCCCATCTCAGCTTTACTCCTTCCACCCTGGGTGTCTTCCATAAATCTTTCGCACTCCGTTTGTACACCTGTTTTGGTGGAGCTTGGTCATCCATACGAGTTCTACGTTCTGTCCAACGCAGCCGCTGATGCTTTATGCGCTCGACAAGATCAGTTTCCCCATGAAGCTCGTACAGCTTACGATTTTTATAATCTGTACCGTAGGTACATAGAGTATTATAAGTTTGTGCAAAAGTATGTAACATCCAGAAGGAAGCATCTCCGACCCCATAAAGTATATATATTCTTGATCAGCATCAACAGCCGAGTCGATATAGCCATGTCCGTCTGTCCGTCCGTCTGTCTGTCCGTATGAACGCACAGATCTCAGAGATAGTAAGAGATAGAGGTTTGACGCGTATGGGACATATGCTTCTTATGTCTGCAGGCAGATCAAGTTTATTTTCAATTTTGGCCACGCCCCCTCCCGCCCCCGTAATTTAGAAAAAACGTCATATCTCTCACAGTTTTGAAGATAGATGGCTTGTTCCTTCTGGACATATTTAGTTATTAGAATAACTTATCTATCCGCCAAAGGAATGAAGAAGATCGGATGAACGGTTTTCGAGTTATGATCAAAAGACAAAATTTCTTGGTACAGAGTATGTTATAGTCGGGCTTGACCGACTTTCTTTCTTGTTCCAGCCTAAGTAGTTGGCCTACATTTAGAACAACTTATTAAAGAATTAAGCTTAGAACAAAAACTTACAAGTTTATAATCAATTTCCAGATAACAACAAGTTGTTTTTAGATATAGAAGCTTACCTGTAAGAAAATAAGTTTAGAAATAGATGTTAGACAGAAAAAAATCATTGAATTGGAGACAATAAGTGTGAATATAAAAGTCATACTGAGGGCTATGTTACATAAACCTACAAATAACAGAGAAAAATTGGAGTTTATCCGACACCTAGCAGCTAACTGGGAGATGAGAAACCCTTAATGATAGTCTGTAATAAAGCCATTAATCTCTGCAGTAGCTTTGAGGTCAGTTCATTCGAAAACAATCAGACTTTTAGCCTTAAACTTAAAACCTAATATTCAGGAAAAAATAACATATAATCCAAATGATTCCGGGGCATAGCTTATACATCTTCTGTAAATATACAAGAAACTGCAAGCAATTAAAATAAAAAATTGCTTATAAAGCAAAAGTAAGAGCAGAGAACACACACTCTTTTCGAAAGCCAGGCATAACATGTGTAAAAGAAAAAGTACTCTTCACTTTTCTAAACTCTCTAGCCCGAATGGTTACTCAAAATTCCATCAAAACTAAGCTGCTCAGACTTGTTCAGTTGGGATGCTCAGTAGTCGCTGGTGTGTCGCTCATAAGTCGCTTTCCGTCAAACATCAACTTAGACCTCAAAAGTCGGTCACGAAAAGCCCAAGAATTTGCTTAGAAATTGTACTCAATATGCAGATATAGACCACAGCCTCGAAACGCATCTCCTACGGAAAGGCCATTGGCGGGGGGGTACTTCACCTAAAAAGCAGCTCCTTATGCTCGTTTTTGCACCACCTTGATGTGTCATTACTTGAGCGATAGTTTTAACATCTCAATGACTTTTTCAGTCAAACACACTTGAGGAGAGTCAGCGATGATTATGAGAAATGTGTAACAGACAAGAGACTTTGATGTAGATGCGCCAGACGGCAGACGACAGACGACAGACACTACACAAAATGTGGAACAGCTGTCAAAAAAAAGTGCGGAGCTTCGGCCGCCGCCGCTTGTAATGCAGTTTTAATAGCCAAAGTTTTAGCCCTGACCTTGTTTTATATGTAACTCCATTTTTTTTTATTTGCGCTGTTCGCATCGCATAATTAAAATGTTTGCTGCAAGTGGCAATTTTTTAATAAAAAGAGATAAAGTTGATTTTTTTTGTTTTTTTTAGTTTTGTTGTTTTTTAGCTTGAGAATAAAATACAAAATGCTGACCACCCGTTGCGGCCTGACGCTGGCCGCAGGCGACTGACTTGCGAGTCTCTTCGACTCTTTTTTTTTTTTTTTGTTAATTATCGCGATAACGCAACGTTTCAGCCGAAGAGGAGAGATGTGGATGTCGAACTGGAAGTCTGGCAGACTTTAAGCAGCTGCTGCCCCTGTTTTGCAGCAGCACTTTGAAGTGCGCCGTCTTCGAACTGCGGATCAAAGTTTCAACTTTGAACTGTTTGTTGTATAATTAATTTGCAAAAATATGACATCTTATGATAAGTTGACGAAAATGATTGACAACTCTTGTTGGGATAGGTTAGTTCATAAATGATTATCTTCATGTAAGAGAGGAAGGTGTGAATGAGTTTCAATTTGCTAAACATTTGCTTATAAACTACCAGAATGGTAGACAAAAGTTACGAACCCAAGTTCTAAGAGTTGGGCTGAACTTTGAACCGTTCACACTACTTTTCAAACTTGCTTAGAGTTTTCCTAAAGCATCTAGCTCTAGAACATTTTAAATATTGAGCTTCCGAACCCAAATCGTTGAAAAGAGAGCTTTCGGATCAAACATCCACTTGAGTAAAAGTTGGAGAGGGAAATAAAGTTGTAAAAAAGGGAAAAATAAATCGAATATTTCGTTGGTTAGACTGAACTTTTTAAAAATATAAACATTTTCATTTCATTTGGACAGAAATTAATGAAAGATATTATTTACCTGGATTGATATTAAATACTATCAGACTGATACTGAAATGGTAATAATGTTATTTTATAAATATCATTTTGAGATTTTTATACTCTGTACCGAAGGTACATAGAGTATTATAAGTTTGTGCAAAAGTATGTAACATCCAGAAGGAAGCATCTCCGACCCCATAAAGTATATATATTCTTGATCAGCATCAACAGCCGAGTCGATATAGCCATGTCCGTCTGTCCGTCCGTCTGTCTGTCCGTATGAACTCACAGATCTCAGAGATGGTAAGAGATAGAGGTATGGGACATATGCTTCTTATGTCTGCAGGCAGATCAAGTTTATTTTCAATTTTGGCCACGCCCACTCCCGCCCCCGCAATTTAGAAAAAACGTCATATCTCCCACAGTTTTGAAGATAGATGGCTTGTTCCTTCTGGACATATTTAGTTATTAGAATAACTTATCGATCCGACAAAGGAATGAAGAAGATCGGATGAACGGTTTTCGAGTTATGATCAAAAGACAAATTTTCTTGGTACAGAGTATGTTATAGTCGGGCTTGACCGACTTTCTTTCTTGTTATTTTGAAAGAATTGAAAAAAAGTTGGTATGCAAAAACCTTGGTTATTTAATGATAATTTAAGTATATAATTTGAAGAAGTATACAAATTTGGCAAAATAATGTTTTTTAAACAGTTTCTTAAAGCTGTGTTAAATAAGGTACTTTTTCCTTGGTCACTAGAATAGACCCATTAAAACTAATTAATTAATTGAAAGAAAAGTAGCTTATATTAAAATTTAATTTAAGATATTGTGAATCTTATATTCATTAGAAAACGAAAAAAAATGATTTCAGTAATGAGTACTGCCTCCCTTGTTAGAAATAACTTCATAAATCCGGTCTTTCATAGAATGATACAGGAAATCTCGCTCCAGGCACGTTGAATTGCATCAGTTAGTGTTTCCTTATCTTCGTATTGCTGTCCTCCTTCGTAAACTTTCCGCGCAAGCCAGCCCCATACAGTTTCTTTAACGTTAAGATCTGGAGAATAAGGTGGCCAAGTCATGATATTAACGTTTTGACTGGCAATAAACGACTTCACTACTCGAGCGTTATGAATCGGGGCATTATCTTGTTGTAAAATCCATGGGATGGGTCCGAAGAGATCATTAAGCTTTGGAAATACGGATTCCAACAAAGTTTTGAAGCGCTCTCCGTTCATTTTCTGATCTATAAAAATTAAATCCAGCGGACCATAAAAAGTGATGGCACCCCACACCATGACTCCACCTTCTCGGCTGTGATGGCGGCTTAAATACAGCTCATCTTTTCGTAAATCATGATAATAATATTGAAAGCCATCAGGTCCGTCGAAATTAAAACGTTTTTCATCAGTAAAGACCACCGAACGCCAATCATTGAATCGAGTGTCAGATTGAACAGTCCACGCCATGTGTTCTTTCGCATATTGAAGGCGTTTTTCTTTGCGTATAGCATTTAGAGGCGGTTTTTTCTTAATCTTTAGACGCTTAAGATGTTGAGCACTTCTGATTGTGCGCTGAACAGTTGAAAGGCTTGCATTTACTCCGGCTAATTCCTTAAATTTAGTTGCCGACTTGGTCGAATTGGAAGCACCTCGTATTATTTTACGTTCAGCTCGTGGGGTAAGTGCCTTTTTTCTTCCTTTAAAGTTTTTTCCATATGATTTTGGATCTCTTAAATATCTGTCAGCAGTTCTGGAGCTGCGCTTTAGCTGTTTGGCAATATTTCGATTCGATAGACCCTGTGCATGGAAAAAGTCTATTTTTTGGCATTCCAACAAGCTCAAAGTAGCAGCTTTTCCCATTTTTTCTTTAGAAATTGCTGGGAAATAATCAATTCCTTTACTTTTAGTTATGATTTTATCAAAATAACTGAATCTCGTACCACAAGACTAACAAATGCACGTGTTTCAATAGCAATTTCTAGAAACTTCGAAAGCACCGTTATGGTTGCGCGAATCAACCAACCAAAAGCAATTTTTTTTCGAACAAGATTCGAACTTTGATAAGAATGCATGCCCAATAGTGAATAGAACAGATTGTTAAAAAAAACTTTTGGTGCGTCTAACCTTTGACGCGGAGTGTATATGAACTCATCATTTTGTCTTAATTCCAGCGAAAGTACGCAAAGAAAAACATACAAGAAAGTTGGTCAAGCTCGAGTATAACATACTCTGTACCTGCCACAGTTTTGTAAGTGGTGCCCATCACTGCCTCAGCCGGTGCTGCCTAGCATAAATGTTTGATTTACCTATAACTCAACAATCGCTTATTCGATCTTCTCTATTCCTTTTGGCGGATCGATAAATAATGCAAATAAGTAGATATGTCCACACGGTACGAACCTTCTATCTTTAAAATTGTGGGAGATATAAGGTTTTGTTTTCCAAATTGCGGGGGCGAGAGTGGGCGTGGCAGAAATAGAAAATAAACTGTGGTGTAAGAAGGTTTTGTCCCTTACATGGCGAACCTCAATCTGTTTCCATCTCCGAGATCTGTGCGTTCATACAGACAGAACGCCTTTAAAGCTATACAAGAATATATATTATATATACTTTATGGGGTCGGAGATGATCATTTCTGTCTGTTGTATACTTTTTTAAATTAATCAGTGTAGCCTTTACACTGTAGTCTGTAATCTAACTAACAATCTACAACTCCCAGACAAAAGGTTGCTTAAAGTTCTTCTTAAACTATTTCAGCGTTCCAGAATGCTAGCGAGAATTACCATAAAGCAGCAGACTGGCTACCAGACTCCTGACAACCAAAGGTAAGGTAAGTACTAAAATTTATTTTATTTAAGAATGAAAATTGGTTTTCGAGTACAATTTTTTTTTTAACTCTAATTCTTGATTTAGTTCGATACGTACAAAAATTCTCGATTTAAGTACACAAATTGTATTTCAAGTACAAGTTTTCTCAATTTGGTAATTGTAACGAATTACTTGATTCAAGTACAATATTTTCAAATTGGTAGTTCTTTGTGTAAGAGTGTTTTGCGATAATTCAAGTACGTTACGTACGAATATATTGATTTAAGTATAAAATTCTTTTATCAGAAGTTTGCAACGCATAGAAACATTCATTTCCGAACCAACAAACCATATATATTCTTGATCAGGGTGACGAGCTGAGTCGACTGAGCTTTGTCCGTCCGTCTGTCCGTCTGTCTGTCTGTTTCTAGGCGAACTAGTCTCTCAGTTTTAAAGCTATCGAGCTGAAATTTTGCACAGAGTCTTCTTTTTGCTGCACACTACTAATATGTCGGAACCGACCGGATTGGATGACTATATCTCATAGCTCCCATAGGAACAATCGGTCGGAAAACTAGTTGTAGTATGAAAAACTTTTTTCTTTTCAATGGAAACGTCTCCAAACTTTGTATTCACATGTTTTCTATGCTTTCTTATAATTTTGCCAAGTTTGATGAAAATCGGACAACTATATGGTATAGCTGCCATACAAAAGATAGGTCGGAAAAACAGTCTTAGTTAGAAAAACTTTTTCATTTTTAATGGTAGCATCCTGCAATTTTGTATTTGTTTGTTTCACATGCTTTCACCCAATTCTACAAATTTTTGCCCAAATCGGATGACTATATCATATAGCTCCCATACGAACAATCGGTCGGAAAATGGAAAAAAGAGTATTTTTTGAAAATATTTAAGCGAGCACTTGCAAGGATATAAAAACTTCGGCATAGACGAAGTTAGCTTAGCTTTCTCATTTCAAGTACAATTTTTAAGTCCTTTCATTCTTGATTTAAGACTGTTTCAGCTTATACTCATTTCGAACTAGGCTTGTAATTTATAAACTGACCTTTCTAATGTTTAATATGTGAGCTTAGCTGGCTCAGGGACCCGAGAAGTTGCCTTTGTTCACAACTGTACTATTACTTTTAATCAAAGCCTTAAATCAAGCTCATTCTACTCTTAATATAAGTACAAAATATTATTGTTTAAAAACTAACTAACTAGTTGCAAAGCCAATCAGAATACATTCGTATTCTTGTGCAACATAAGAGCATTTTAAAGAAGACAGAAAGGTTGTTGGTTTTACCTCTAAAGCCATTCCCAATTCGATTTTAAAATGTTGTCAAAGAAGGCTAAAAGGAAGGATATAAAAAGAGAACAGTTGAGCACAATTGTTACCTTAAACAGGCCTTGAACAGTCTTAGTCACTTGACAACAAATTTCAGAACATTAAAACTTTATTTGTGATGATATTGATATTGTTTTTGAAACCATTTTAATATCAATTGGAATTCGATACAGTTTGGTGCAAGTTTACAAATTGATTTCGCATTCCGGGGAAAGTTGTTATCTTGTTCTTATTTGTGAGTTGAATTCTAAGTTGCACAGAACTTTTCCTCTGTACAGCTCAGAAATCTACCTTCTTTCCAAAACAAAACTGAAGGAATGAACGTTTTGAACTAAGAATTCACTTCTCTTACACTTTTCGGCTTACTCTAAGTACAAAAAGTACTTGAGTCAAGAATTTTTGCATTCATTTCAATAAAAGTAAGAATAATTTAAGGGTTTTTGAAGGTTTAAGTACACAAGGGTATAAATCAAATAGTTTGGTCGGATATAGAACTCTGGCAATCTTTTTTCTCGGGTTGTAGATGTTATAATCCTTAGAGGCTTACAGTTTTGCCTGGTAAACTCCATCTACCTCGAATGATCAGTAAAAACAAAGAACCGCAAGAGTTTTAGAAAGTAAAAACAAGAAAGAAAGTCGGTCAAGCCCGACTATAACATACTCTGTACCAAGAAAATTTGTCTTTTGATCATAACTCGAAAACCGTTCATCCGATCTTCTTCATTCCTTTGGCGGATCGATAAGTTATCCTAATAACTAAATATGTCCAGAAGGAACAATCCATCTATCTTCAAAACTGTGGGAGATATGACGTTTTTTCTAAATTGCGGGGGCGGGAGGGGGCGTGGCCAAAATAGAAAAATAAACTTGATCTGCCTGCAGACATAAGAAGCATATGTCCCATACATGTCAAACCTCTATCTCTTACCATCTCTGAGATCTGTGCGTTCATACGGACAGACAGACGGACAGACGGACATGGCTATATCGACTCGGCTGTTGATGCTGATCAAGAATATATATACTTCATGGGGTCGGATATGCTTCCTTCTGCCTGTTACATACTTTTGCACAAACTTATAATACTCTATGTACCTACGGTACAGAGTATAAAAATGCACAGCTAAAGTTTAAACCTTTCATAAGAGTTGGTAGAATCAAATTCTAGGTGGGAGTTCAATGATTCTAGATTAAAATTTGGTATTTCCAGGTATTTAGTTTGGCAGTTAAAATGGCGTTTTTGGCTAAATATATTCAAACACATCCATTCCCAGCAACACTTCTACCCAATCAGCACAAGAAATAAATAAAAACACAAAAAAAAAACTAATGCAAATTGGCCAAGTTTTATCTAATCTAAAACAAGAACGTTCCACCACACACACACACACACAGACACATCCGATTGAATCTACAGACCCAGAACAGGCAACAGACCATGGCCCAGACTTTTTCCTCCTTCTACGCCGACGCCAACCACTTTGATATGGGCTGATGATGAGCTCTAATTTTGAAATTATACCAAATTATTGCCCGGACTGGAGGGAGAAGCTGAGTCTGAAGCTCTGTGGCACTTTGAAGTGGATATGGTTTCAGTTTCGTTTTTCTGTTGCTGCTGTTGCTGTTGTTGTTGGCCGCATAACAAGTTAATTTCCATGTAAATTTCGTTCTCTGACAGATGCAAAGATTCAGAAACCGGTTAAACATAATCACTTCATTTTCTTCATTTCGTGCTGTTTGGTGTTTTTGGGCAGATTGTTGTCGAATCGGCTAGCTGAAAGGGAAGTGTCAATATTATTAAGTGACGATGTTCAATATGTTTCCAGCTTTGATAAACGAGCGGCGGCTGTAAATAAACCTAAGCCCGAGTTGATAAATTGTGGCTAAAAAACTAAAAAACCAGCAGCTTGGCTTAGGCAAGGGCAAAAAATGTGTTGAATGAAAATAAACAAACACGAAAAAAAAATAAAAAAAAAATGGTAACAAATGCTGAATTATTAGCACACAAATCGCCGGCTGCTGTTGGATGCTGGCGGGCGGGCGGAGGGTTATTGTTTTTGTTTTTGTTTTGTTTTATTTTGCTACTTATTCAGGCAGTCACAATAAAAACAAGAACAAATTGAAATGCTGGCAAAAATAGCAACACGTGAAAAACCAGCCACAAAAACCAACGACAGCAAAAATGAAAACTAGGAGAGGGCAGCACAAAAAAAAAAGTGGAAGTGGTTACAAAAAACAGAAAAAAAAAAAAACAGTGGCAGAGGGGAAAATACTCACACACACACTCACTCACACACTTGAAAGTGATGAAAATAAAAACTACAAATGCAACCGCATTTGTCTGTATGTAAGGCAGCAACATTGCTTGCAAGTATTGCTCCCATATGAATGAAATTGAGATGCGAGGGCGGGCGACAAAGTTTTTCGGAAGATAACGGGTCTCAAATTACAGAAGATGTAAAATTTTGCCTATTTATTTATAAGGTATGTAGGGTTTTATGGCTAAATATGCCTAACTCATTATTTCTATGCTGTCTGCTCACCAAAATGACAGGTACAAATTAAACAAACTCACTCACTCTGTAAACAGTAATACTTGTTTATGCTTCTGTCCTGTTTTCCGTTTTATGATTCTTCATAATGGAAACCCACAACGCTCTATGTGTATTTTTTTCCAAAAAAAGAACCATTTGGTAAGGATATGTCTCAACTATCCTTTTAATCATCCAACACAGCTTCAAAATCATCCCCAGGATGATTTTTCATATCATTTGAATGGTTTTCAGCTCCGTTAGATGTTTAAAAGGATATTTAAGACATATCCTTCACAAATGGATACGGGAAATCATACAATGGATATATTTGCATGTCCTTTTGTTTTTCTCTGTGTACTTGTAGTGTTAAGTTATTGTGGTAACACGCAGACACACTTGCAGTTTACCGAACCGAAGATATTTTTCGGTAGATTCTGGCCATCAAAGTGTCTCTTAAAATGAATGAAAAATGTGAAAGAAACAACTCTCGTTGTCGCTTAGGTTCCCTTTTAGATGGTGTCTGACTGCTTAATTGTTAAAAACTAGTTAGAAACAGTTTTTGACTAACATAAATCTACAAAATTTTCATTTCAAATATTCAACGATTTTCTTAGTCCCTATATACTTGATGTTAGACCTTTTAAAAAATTCCAAAAAATTCTTTTTACCAAACAAAGGAGCGATCGGTAGTCGAGTGTGTTCCGATTTGATTGATTTGTAATTTGCTCATAGAAAAACTCCACGGGCTTCTGACTTCTTGGATGCTTACACAGACATTGCGATAGTGCTTATTTCAATCCCTTTAAACATCAGTTATTCTACAATAAGGAAGCTAGAGTGCAAAAATGTTGGTAACAATTCGGACATTTGACTTATCTATTGACATATGAGATAGGATTCCATTCGGGTTCAGTTCAAGAAGTTTGAAAGTTCTATAGAAAACTTAATAATAATTTTGTATATCTTTGGTTTTTAGAAGTTCCTATGGAATAAGGAGAAAAAAGAGGAATGGGAATTGTCAAACATGCTTATCTCAGCTCGAACTTTTTGCTTTATTCACTCTTTGTGAACTAAACTCTCTTAACTAAACACTCTTATAAATTAAATCTATTAAGGACTGAAACATCTTAGACGAAATCAAGTGTTTTCATCTCGACTAAAGAATATCAAGAATATCCCTGACTAGCCTGTATTATTACTGCTCATTATGCCCATAGGAACGATCGGTCGAACTAGATCTAGTGCGAAAATTTTTTTTTTTTATGCAAACGTCTCCAAACTCTGTATTAACTAGTTTTCAATGCTTCTCCATGATTCTACCAAGTTTGGTCCAAATCGGAAAACTATATAGTAAAGCTGCCATAGAAAAGTGAAGTCAGAAAAATAGTCTTAGTAAGAAAAACTTTTTTGTTTTCAATGTAAACCACTTTAAAATTGGCATACATTTATTTTATAAGCCTTCACACAATTCTTCAAAGTTTTGTCAAAATCGTATGACTATAGGTTATAGCTGCCATTGGTATGATCGGTCGAAAAACTAGTCTTAGTGAGGAAAACTTTTTTGTTCTTAAAGAAAACGCCTCCTAACTTTGTATTTCTTAGTTTGCTATGCTTTTGCATGATTCTACCAAGTTTGGTCCAAATCGGACATCTATATAGTATAGCTGTCATACAAAAGTACAAAAGTCTGCCTGTCTGTTTCTACGCGAACTAGTCTCTCAGTTTTGAAGCTATCGAGCTGAAATTTTGCACAGCGTCTTCTTTTTGCTGCACGCTACTTATATGTAGCAACTTACCGAATCGGATGACTATATCTCACAGCTACCATAGGAACAATCGGTCGAAAAACTAGTCTTAGTATGAAAAACTTTTTTCTTTTCAATGGAAACGTCTTTAAACTTTGTAATCTTAGGTTTTCTATGCTTTCCTATAATTTTGCCAAGTTTTATTAAAATCGTACAACTATATGGTATAGCTGCCATACAAAAGATAGGTCTGAAAAACAGTCATAGTTAGAAAAACTTTTTTGTTTTTAAAGGCAGCCTCCTAAAATTTTGTATTAGTTTGTTTCACATGCTTTCACATAACTATACAAATTTTTGTCCAAATCGGATGACTATATCATATAGCTGCCATACGAACGATCGGTCGAAAAATGGGAAAAAGAGTATTTTTTTGGAAAATATTTAAGCGAGGGTATAAAAACTTCGGCTCAAACGAAGTTAGCTTAGCTTTCTTGTTTTTCTTCAAATCCTTTTGGTCGATTTTCAGCTCCGTTGGATGAAAATCTAAGATCATTTTAACATTAAATGGTCTTAAGCTAGTAACCAGTCCAAACGGATGCTCAAATCAGGCAATGTTCCAACCAACAACAATTCAATTCTTATTTGATTAATTGTTGCTTACAATTTAAACAATAATTCGTCTGGGTTTTGCTCTCAAGTATGATTTTGTACTTAACCCAAGCAAATATTCCACCGGCAACCCTCTTCAACACAATTACCCTTCTCCGCCCGGGCAAATGCGTTCGGATGCGTCGTCTGCAGTTTGTTTGTGTAACCATGCATTTATGATGATTTTAAGCTTGCAGGCATCATCAGCGATGCAACCCAGCCAGCCAGAGTGCCAGCCAGCTAGCCAACCCAAACCCAGCGTTAAGACCAAACTAACTATAAATAAAACCGAACGGCAACAAAAACAAACACGTGGTGGGGGTGGCGGGGGCGGCAGGGTAGAGACACATGCGAACGAATGCATCAGTAAAACAAAAACAAGGCAAAATAATAATACAAATAACTATAGATGCATAGATACTAGTATTGTTAGATGGACGAGCGAAGAAGGATGTCCTGGCCACTGACTTGTGGTTGAACATCATCATCACCATCATCACCATCATCCTCATCATCGTCATCATCTTGGCTGGGCAATCGCGAGGCCTTTGCCATAATTGTTTAGTTAGCTTCAGTGTACCGCCCTGGCTAAGGCCCACCTAAGAGTGAGGTTTGCAGTGGTCGGAGAGATAACAAAAATTGGAAAAGAAACCCCACACTTTGTACACTTTGCAGCCACTGTGCCTACCGCTGGCCATTGCTGCTCTTTTGTGCAGTCAATAAGCTCCTCCAACTTACTCCCTTTTTGTTCAATCCCTGAGCTAAAACCTGATTATGAGTGGCCCCAACTGTTTGGCCGGCTTACATGTTGTGTATTCTAACACGCGGCGGACGTCGCATCGTCCTAGTCGTCGTCGTCGTCGTCGTCGTCGTCATCATCATCTTCTGCGTTGGGCAAACAAAATGCGTCTTTAATGCAAACATGCAGCGAGCAGCTTCCTTTGAAGTTGCTCCACCAAGGGGTGGTAGGTGGCGGGGCAGGCGTGGGGGGGTTCGCCCAGAGGAAGCTGCATGTGCGTACAAAACTTTAAACAGGAATTTTAACAACTTGCTTTGTACTTTTGCTTGTTGTTGCTCTCAACAACATTGGAACGAACCAGCAACATTCAACTTACAACTACAACAACTGATTTATAAAGAAAATTTCTATGAGCCCAAAAAGGAAGTGCATGCCAATGGATGGCTGCGATCTGTGTGTGTGTGTGGTGTGTGGTGGCGGGGGGCTGAGGCGGAGTTGTACCGTACAACGTGCCAACAGCAAGCGACTGTTTTGCCAATTAGAAGATTTCATATTTATGCCACAATGTGCATTTCAATTAGCGCATCAAAATTGGATGGAAAGGTTCATGGAGCTGATTTGGCGACCGTGACTTGACAACTTAGTTTGGGCGAAATGTGTTTTCTTCAGACCTGATCTCAGCTGAGTTACTCAGTGCAGCACTTATAAATGTCTGAGAAGCTTAGCTGAGTCAGTTTAAGAAGCCTAGGTTCATATTAACATTGGGAAAGCAGCAGAAATTGACTGAAATGAATTCGGGGAATAAAGGTTCACTTCAAAACTTTATACCCTACACAAAAGACTTACCAAACCAATAGCTAAAACTCGTTAACAAACGATTCTAAGATAAGCCAGTAAGTGGCAACGCCAACACAATTCAATCAGGCAACACTACGAGATGACACTTTAGCTGCCGGGTCAGGTCTATTTCAATCGGCTGTGGCTACATAGCTACTCAGACGCCTGCTTGTGACAGCAACTCAGACGGCAACTCAGCTGAGAAGTCGATAAAGACTTAATTCTATCCACACACGACTTTCTCCTCACATAATATTTTATACGGCTCGAAAAGATCTTTGAAAACTTTACATTTTCAGAAGCAGCTGCAAGTTGGATAATGTCATAAGTGTAAACCACTGGACAGAACCAAAAACCAAGGATGCAAACCACTGGTTTGGTTCGGTTCAGTGGTTCATATAGTTTGTGAATCGCCTGCTTGGTTCATTACATGGTTTTTGGAGCTAAGTAAACCGCGTTTCGGTTCGGTTCAGTGGTTCACAAAGGCACATTATGAATTAATTTGATTTCTATGGTAGGAAAACGTTAAAGTCCGTACAGGATTCGTCTATAAGTTCCTAGAGGAATGGCCTTTCGAAAACAGAGAATGTCGGCAGATAGCAGAGAGTACGTACCATGCATCTTACACGCCCCACTTATCATATTTTATAAGAAAAATTAGAATTAGATTGAATTAAGGTAAAGAAGTCTTGCAGAAAATTGAAAATATTGTCCAATAGAGATCGGCGTGCGATTGCAGAAGACTTAGGGCCAATTTCTCATCTTCTAGAATCTAGATAATTGAAATGTGACAATTAAACTCACTATTTACTCTATTATTTGATAGCTTATGTGACAGATAGCTCTTGGTAAAAGATAGCAAATCGGCCCTTACAGGATCATTCTTAAAGATAATATCGATCAGGCATCGCTAAGGATGTAGAGGGTCGAACGAAATGTCTTATCTTAGGGCAACTATTCAAATTCTCAAATTAATAAGTATCATTGGCTGGAGGAAAGCAATTCACAACTTAATACTCGTCAGAGATCTTAACCGAACCGAGCCGTTTTTCTTTGTGTTTCACGGTTCGGTTCAGCGATTTTGAAGGAAGCTAGAATAAGCGGTTCGGTTCGGTTCAGAACCAGCTTGCATAGGGAAGCTATAAAATCCGAGTTACCAGCCGAACCCGTGGTTTAAGTTGTCGATGAACCAAATCAGTCTTAGGGCTGAGTTCACATCTTCTACACATAAACTAACAAATAACAGTAAATTCCAAGTTTATCTAAAACATATCAGCTACTTAACAGATGTGAAATCGTTCCTAGGTATGGTCGAGTGTCCCAAATTGCACTCTTTTTTGGGAGTGTTGTATAATAGGAAACTGAATGAAATGTGTTTTTTTCTTGGCAGTGTTCAAGACTATTCGTTTGCCTAGAGCAGAGAAGACTGCAATAGTCCTTGCTCTGTGATATTGATATTACCAGAGTGCTTTCCTATTCAAAATATTTGGCATTATTCCTGTGCTGTACTCAGAAACAAATTGATATACTATATACTATTTTCTTGTATCAATATAAAGCAGGTACTCTACACTTGAATATAAGTTGTTGGAAAATATCAAACTGATATATTCTAGCATAAAAAATCTATATTTTAAGATTAAATTGAAATTTTGTAATATCAAATCAAATCAATTTGATATTTTATGAAATCATTTTGACACAAGATATAAAACAAGAAAGAAAGTCGGTCAAGCCCGACTATAACATACTCTGTACCAAGATCATAACTCGAAAACCGTTCATCCGATCTTCTTCATTCCTTTGGCGGATCGATAAGTTATCCTAATAACTAAATATGTCCAGAAGGAACAAGCCATCTATCTTCAAAACTGTGGGAGATATGACATTTTTTCTAAATTGCGGGGGCGGGAGGGGGCGTGGCCAAAATTGAAAATAAACTTGATCTGCCTGCAGACATAAGAAGCATATGTCCCATACATGTCAAACCTCTATCTCTTACCATCTCTGAGATCTGTGCGTTCATACGGACAGACAGACAGACGGACAGACGGACGGACGGACAGACGGACAGACGGACATGGCTATATCGACTCGGCTGTTGATGCTGATCAAGAATATATATACTTTATGGGGTCGGAGATGCTTCCTTCTGGATGTTACATACTTTTGCACAAACTTATAATACTCTATGTACCTTCGGTACAGAGTATAAAAATGTTGAAAATGACAGGTTAATCTTCATATACAATTTGCACTTGACTCAGCTTTTTATACCCTTGCAAAGGGTATTATAATTTTGCCCAGAAGTTTGCAACGCATAGAAATATTCATTTCCGACCCCATAAACTATATATATTCTTGATCAGGGTGACGAGCTGAGTCGATTGAGCTTTGTCCGTCCGTCTGTCCGTCTGTCTGTCTGTTTCTACGCGAACTAGTCTCTCAGTTTTAAAGCTATCGAGCTGAAATTTTGCATAGAGTCTTCTTTTTGCTGCACACTACTAATATGTCAGAAACGACCGGATCGGATGACTATATCTCATAGCTCCCATAGGAACAATCGGTCGGAAAACTAGTTTTAGTATGAAAAACTTTTTTCTTTTTAATGGAAACGTCTCCAAACTTTGTAATCGTAGGTTTTATAAGTTTTTTTTATAGTCCTACCAATTTTTATTAAAATCGGACAACTATATGGTATACCTGCCATACAAAAGATAGGTCTGAAAAACAGTCTTAGTTAGAAAAACTTTTTTGTTTTTAATGCTAGCATCCTGCAATTTTGTATGTGTTTGTTTCTCGTGCTTTTACATAATTCTACAAGTTTTAGAACAAATCGGTTGACTATATCATATAGTTCCCATACGAACTATCGGTCGGAAAATGGAAAAAGGGTATTTTTGGAAAATATTTAAGCGAGCACTTGCAAGGGTATAAAAACTTGGGCACAGACGAAGTTAGCTAAGCTTTCTCGTTTGGCTACGCATTGTAAATAGTTTTTGGAGAATCAGAAAACAAGAAATTAACAACTTATATTATTACTGTACTTAACCTGTCCTTGAGGATTGGGAACCTAACTCAAATGGAATGACTTCTTATCGTACTCCACCATTGGATACCCCTCAGAGCCTTCTTAAATATTTTGTAATGTTGCTTAAAGTTGTGAAATGAAACACTATAGGTATTCTTCAATCTTCACATTTTCTATGAGTGCCTTTCTCTTTAAGCTCCAAATGAAATGTTATAGTTTCGAAATGATATAGAAATAATAATGTCAAACAAAATATCAAATTAACCAGCCAGGAAATTGATTGGATCCGTGAAGTGCTTTATAACCCCTAAGTAGAGAGCTCTTTTCCTCTTTGCCGTAGTTACTTTAAGGCCGCTGGACAAAAATGTGTCCGCAAAACGTTTATATATATAAATCTTCTAGCCTGACTGACTGATTATTAACCTACAGCCCAAGCTGCTTAATGTAAATATCTAGAATATGTCAAAGAATTTTGATTAAGCATGAAAATATGTAGAATTCTTATTGGAAGTGGGTGGAATTTAATGAAAAATTTGTGTATGGCGGTAACTTTTTTAAAGTTTGTTTAATTCAAAGAAAACTTGGTATGTTCACTTAGAGTACAACCAAAGCAAAGCTTAGAATTCACCTAAAGGAAAGAAATAAGTTTGTATAACTAAAACAAGAAAGAAAGTCGGTCAAGCCCGAGTATAACATACTCTGTTCCAAGAAATTTTGTCTTTTGATCATAACTCGAAAACCGTTCATCCGATCTTCTTCATTCCTTTGGCGGATCGATGAGTTATCCAAATAACTAAATATGTCCAGAAGGAACAAGCCATCTATCTTCAAAACTGTGGGAGATATGACGTTTTTTCTAAATTGCGGGGGCGGGAGGGGGCGTGGCCAAAATTGAAAATAAACTTGATCTGCCTGCATACATAAGAAGCATATGTCCCATACACGTCAAACCTCTATCTCTTACCATCTCTGAGATCTGTGCGTTCATACGGACAGACAGACGGACGGACAGACGGACATGGCTATATCGACTCGGCTGTTGATGCTGATCAAGAATATATATACTTACTTCTGGATGTTACATACTTTTGCACAAATTTATAATACTCTATGTACCTTCGGTACAGAGTATAACAAAATCGAATTGAAAATGAGAGTTGATGACTGCATTAACATTAGGCTGGTTCGTGACAAAGCTTAACTCAACCCACCAAACCATAAGTAAAGGGTATTTTTGGTTGATTCTGCTTATGCAAAGCATCAACAGCAGCAGGACCACGATCTTTCAGATTCATTTACATTCCACTTATCTCTTAAGTATTTCCTGTAATTAATCCAAATTAGATAAAGAAAAACCTGCAGAAAAATGCTTAGTTTTTTTTTTTGCCACACACAACTCAATTACACAGCACAAAAATAATATTATTATCAGCTCCACTTAGTTAAAGTACATAAAAGATAATGTAATTGGCGCCTGAGCACGTGCAGTTGGCAATTAACCAAAGTTAAACACTTGGCATAACTTTTAGTTCTCTCTGTTTTTTTTAAGCATATTATTAAGTATACGCACTGCGAGCCCCGCAATTTCAACTGCCAACTCATTCTTCATGTTAATTAGAGGGGATTTATTTCCCACCATATCAAATGGGCAATGACTAATTAAAGCCTTGACAATAGTCGAGCCACTAAGCGGCCCGACCAGCAGACATCAAGATCCTGGACAAACAAAGGTGTCTGGGATGACTGTCTGGCTGGGTATAGCTTAGAGTGTGCTTATCACCCCTCGTTGAGGCTTTGTTTTTGTTTTTAGAAATTTGCTTACACACATGTAGGAAAAAAGGCGCAGAGTTTCCACATTACCCACCACCAGCAGCAGCAGCAGCAGCAGCAGCAAGAGGAACACAGCCACAGCCACACAGAATCCCAGTTTAAAATACAAAAACAAAATAGGGGGGGTTCTCAAGTTCAAGTGCAGCCTGGGCTAGGGCTTGGGCCCTGGGCTTCCGTCTAGACTGGCCGACCAGACACCAAAGTTCAAGACAGAAGACGAGAAACTCAATTCAACTTTGTCGCACAGCAATTGCCCCGTTTGCCGGCAGAATTTGAATAAACATTAGAGACAGAGAGAGAGAGACACAAAAGCATCTCTCTGCCTACATCAGAAGAAAGAGCTGCCATTGGTGGATTGGTTTGTGTTGTACGTGTTGCAGATATGTTTTTCAAATCTCCAAAAATAACAACAAAACAACCTTTGTCTTTCGGCCGTTCGTGCTTTGGGCTAAGCTAAGGGCAATTCTGTTCCACAAATGGTTCTTATCGAGGTGTGCCAGCTCCAGCTTTTGGCCTTGTGCTAGATTTTAGTTACGTATTTATTTTTTTCTCACTTTTTTTTTTGTAAAGTTGTGTGCTTGTTGCACTTGCCATGTACCAACAACAGCAACAAAACAACAAAACCAAAAAACATTATTGCATGACTTTGGTTTGGGGTTTTGTGCGGAAAAGCCAACTTTTTTTGCCAAATGAAAAGTTGTGTACAAAATTAAAAATAAAAGTGTTCTTTCCGGACACGTTTTAGTTAGATCTGCGATAGGCAAACTATCACGGGGAATGGCTTACACAATTTGTTTAATTTAACAACAAAAACTAACTTAATATTTAAAATAGTTCCAAACGTTTCCCATTAGAACTTAAAGTGGTAAAAGGCGTTTACATTCAGTTAAACTTTAGCATGTTTTCTTTCTGTAAAGTTTTCCCTTAAGGATCTTAAGGAATATTCTAAAAATATCTTAATCCGTCTGAAAACTCGAGAAAAGGTTATTTAAACAATATTTTGAACAAATTTTAACCAAACCTTGCTTGTATGTTAAATATGTGAAAATTTGTGTATATTTGTGAACCATGCACACAGAAATAACTGAGCGGAAAAGGTTACCTAACATATTTACTAGGCTAAAAGGAAAACGCAAGTCTAATATGTAGCGAATCTGAGAAAAAACGCAAGAGGGATTGAGTGTAATATGAAGTTCTTTGCAAGCGGAGATCAGAAGAATGCCACAGGCAAGCCATCTAGCAGATCAAAGAGCTGGCAAAACGTCCGAACAGGCGAGCAATCGACAACTGAAATTCACTGAACTCATTGCATACCATCGTGCCGCTGAGATTCCGACACAATCCCAAGCGGGGCGCGATAAGTACAGTCAGCGGCAGATCAGGGTGAGATATCTAGCAACGCTGCAGCAGGCGAGCAATCGATACCAGTAATTTGCTAAACACATCACATTCCACAGAGCTGTACTCATAAAAAATTCGACCTGAAAATTAGAAATTCTCTTATGAAATCCGTACTAAGAAGATTCTGACAGGTTAGACAGAGGGTAAATTTATATAAAGAAAGTTTGTATATTAAGTTTGCAATGCTTTTCCACAATTCCACTTAGTTTGGTCCAAATCGGTCATCTATATAGTATAGCTTTCATAGAAAAGTAGTCTTAGTTAGAAAAACTTTTTTGGTTTCAATGGAAATGTCCTTAAAATCGGCAGTTATTTATCTGAAATGCTTGTACACAATTCTACAAAGTTTTGTCAAAATCGTATGACTTTAGCATATAGCTGTCATAGGAACGATGCCTCTAAAACCGAGTTTTAGTGAGAATAACTTTTTTGTTTTCAAATGGAAACGCCTCCAAAGTTTGTATTTCTTAGTTTGCTATGCTTTTCAATGATTCCACTAAGTTTGGTCGATATCGGACATCTATACAGTATAGCTGTCATAGAAAAGTAGTGTCTGAAAAGTAGTCTTAGTGAGAAAAACTTTTCTGTTTTCAATGGAAACACCTCCAAACTTTGTATTTTTAAGTTTTCTATGCTTTTTCAGGATTTGACAAAGTTTGGTCGATATCGGACATCTATATAGTATAGCTGTCATAGAAAAGTGGTGTTTGAGAAGTAGTCTTAGTGAGAAAAACTTTGTTGTTTTCAAAGAAAACGCTTCCAAACTTTGTATTTTTAAGTTTTCTATGCTTTTTCAGGATTTGACAAAGTTTGGTCGATATCGGACATCTATATAGTATAGCTGTCATAGAAAAGTGGCGTTTGAGAAGTAGTCTTAGTGAGAAAAACTTTTTTGTTTTCAATGGAAATGTCCTTAAAATTCGCATTTATTTATTAAATATGCTTTAACATAATTCTACAAAGTTTTGTCAAAATCGGATGACTATAGCATATAGCTGTCATAGCAACGATGGGTCTAAAAACGAGTTTTAGTGAGAAAAACTTTGTTGTTTTCAATGGAAACGCCTCCAAAACTTGTATTTCTTAGTTTGCTATGGTTTTTCGTGATTCCACCAAGTTTGTTCTATATCGGACATGTATATAGTATAGCTGTCATAGAAAAGTAGTGTCTGAAAAGTAGTCTTAGTGAGAAAACCCTTGTTGTTTTCAATGGAAACGCCTCCTTGATTCGTATTTCTAAGTTTTCTATGCTTTTCCACGATTTGACAAAGTTTGATCAAAATCGGACATCTATATGTTATAGCTGTCATAGAAAAATAGTGTCTAAAAAGTAGTCTTAGTAAGAAAAACTTTGTTGTTTTCAATGGAAATGCCTCCTTGCTTTGTGTTTCTTAGTTTGCTATGCTTTCCCATCATTCCACCATGTTTTGTCCAAATCGGACATCTATATAGAATAGCTGTTATAGAAAAGTAGTGCCTTAAAACTATGCACATATCTCATAGAAGGAGAGATAGAGGTTCGAAGTGTATGGGACAAAGACCTCTTATACCTGCAGGCAGATTAAGTATATTTTTAAAATTTTGCCACGCCCCCTCCCGCCCCTTAATTAGGCAGAAACGTGCAATCAACGACACTTTTATAGATAGACGGTTCGTACCTTACAAGATTATTTATGGATCCGAAAAATGTTGGATAAAGATCTTATAAATAGAAGTCGAGTAATAAGATAAAGAATATTCTCTGTTGCTGCACAAAAACAGCCCGGCTTCATACTGAGCATACACTTTGGTGGGTACAGAGAATAGATTGTATTCGCGTTTGACCGACTTTCTTAAATGTTTTCGTTTTTATATTTCTTTATTTTGTCCACTTTCCAAAAAGGAGTCAACTCAACTTGGAAGAAATAGTAAAAAATCGATTAAGCTCAGTTTATGAAGCACTAGTAAGAAGTGTTTAACTGGCTTTTTTTAAATCAATATAAATGACTTGAGTTTGCCATTTACATAAAAAGTTTTTTTTTTATGAATGAAGAAGAAAACTCTAGAGGTTTGTTGATCGACACAGAAACATGTGGGAAAGGGTAGATACTAAAATTAGGCAAAAGCTTTGGAAAATTAAGAATTAAGAAGAACGAGGCTTTGAATAAGAAGTTAAGTTAGCCCTAAGATACTTTTTTATAACTTCATATATATTCATAAAACAGATTAGTTTAGAAAATCTTAAACAAATCCTACTTTAAATTTCTTTGATGTTTATAAACAAAACATAAAACTTTGCTGTGAAAATCTGTTATTAATTGTCACAACTTTTGTAAGACCAACTCACTCAATTCTTAACTATTTAGAATATTTTTCAAGTTTAAACAGATAATTATAGTTTTTCCCCAAAATGCTCTGCCAACTTCCACAAAAATGTATTTAAGTATCACTTCAATGTCACAAAGTGGAGCACCTGTTAAATTTCCCGCTCATTTAGTCGAGTTGTGTCATTATATCCACTCAGAGAGACACAAAAAACGCCTCATTAAATCACGCCCTTGTAAACTGGGCCGCCTAATGTGTTTGTCATTTCGTTGGTTAATAATACATTAGGCCAACAATTTGAGTTCAATGTAAAATGCCCGTTGAATTGTCAATTTACGAAAAAGTACACACGTACATATGTAGCTACACATGTGGGTAAGTAGAGCGATTTAAGTCGAGCAGATAAAACAACGAAAAACACAAAAACTTGTCAAGTGTCAAATTGAATCATACAAAACAAGAGACACAAACAAACACAAACGAAAAGCGAAAAACCAGCGGCTATAAAAGTGAAACATGCCAACAGTTGGCCAGATTAGAGATGCAAAAAGGCACAAACAAAAACGGCAAAAACAATGTCAGACAGCTTACATAGTTGGCTTGTTTCTAAAGTAAATTGTAAATAATAATAATTTTACCTAAACTCTTTGACAAAATAAACTTGCATCAAAAAATATCCAATGGGAACTGCGCAAGCGTCACAGGCGTTGTTTGGTGTGTGTGTGTGTGTATGTTTTTTTTGTTTGAATTTTCCACAGATATTTTGTTGCAATTTGCACTTTAGCATAAATAATTTATTCTGCTAATTTTTGCACACTTGAAAACTTTTCTTTCTCTTTGGCACTTTTTATTTTTTTTTATTTAATTTTTGTAGGCACTTTTTAGCACTTTTTTTTTTGGTTGTAAATTTTCTTAACAAATGAAACTTCCTTTGCTAAATTTTGTGTTTATTTCGCCTTTGCGAAACTCTGGCATTTCGCTGGGACAAAACGGCCGCGACGGAATAGCGTTTCGTACGAACGTCAGAAAGCGCTCAACTTGAACTGAACCAAAAGTATCTTGAACTGAACTGAACGCGTATCTGAATCTGCGCCAGCATAAGCAGCGACGCCGACGTCAATGTCACAAAACTTTGTTTGTTTCGTTTCCATGCCGGTGGCTATGCTGCGGCGGAATTGAAACGGGCACGCACGAGTGTTCCGCCTGCCAGGCGTTCCCCAGCGCTCAGTGCACAGAACCTGCTTTGAGTCGAAAACAGGTTTCGTTTCGTTGAGTGAGTCTTGGCCCAAGTTAATTACTCAATTATGCGGCAGCCGAGAGAGAGAGAGATGGAACCTGAATCTATGCAATTTAGTTGGAGTTGTATTTTGAGAAATTTATTGTTTTTTATCTGAACAGAGTTCACAGGTGGAAGGCAATAGAGATTTTTCATTTCTTTAGTAGGTAGTTGTGTTTTTTGTTTTTTGGAAAAAAAAATGCTTTTATTATTACTCGGGGAAAGGGAAGAGATGATGTGTTGCCGATGGTGAGGCGTCAATTTGATGAGCGTGTGAAATGTGGCCCGAGGGATGCCACATCAAGCAGGTGGACTTTAATTAAGTATATGACCATGACCCATGCCCGTAAAGCACAAATGAGCTAAGAGGATGGGGCCTGTGAAGTAGGCAAGATACAAAACAAAACAAGAATGTGAAGAAATTTCATAGACAAGGCTGAGAGAATCGAATGCAAGGGAAGTCCAGCACCAAATGAGGCATAAAATCTATTATTTCAATTCGACACAAGGTCCAAGCGGAGGCACTGCAAGCACTTGGCGAATTCCAGGTGATGAAAATAACATAACCGTAAGTTTGAGACTTTAGATCAGGGCTGCAAACCGGTTCTGAACCGAACCGAACCGCAAGCCGAACAAGTTTCCCTTAAGAATTGCTGAACCGAACCGAAAACCACAAATAAAACCGGTTCGGTTCGGTTCAGTTCTCTGACGAGATTTAACTGGAATCGCTCTCCTTTAGCCAATGATTTTTATTAATTTGGGAATTAGAATCGTTTCCCGAAAATAATTTGT
This sequence comes from Lordiphosa fenestrarum, assembly GCA_035044985.1. Taxonomy (NCBI): domain Eukaryota; kingdom Metazoa; phylum Arthropoda; class Insecta; order Diptera; family Drosophilidae; genus Lordiphosa; species Lordiphosa fenestrarum. The sequence goes on along the minus strand of JAWNNO010001055.1, from coordinate 109,329 downwards.
ATACATTTAGTTTGACCCTCCACATTTTTATCTATATCTTTTAACGATAACCTGTAATCCTGTAAGAGTTCTGCAATTTCCCGCCGATCTCTTTATTCTGCATTTATTCCTCTAGTAGGCAATATTTTCTATTTTCTGTAGTAATTAAATCCTTGACAGGAGAGATTTTCTCATATAATATTATAAATAGGTTAAGTAAGATACATGGTTCTTTTCCAGCCGACATTCGAGAGAATTCGAAAGGCATTCCTCTAGGAATTTACAGACGAATCCTAGAAATCCGACTTAACAAACTTTGGACATTCTTCTATGGATTTTAAAGATATTCAAATGGACTACAGGAATTACTTTCATAATGTTTCTTTGTGAACCACTGAACCGAACCGAAACCGCGGTTCAGTTAGCTCCAAAAACCAAGTAGTGAACCGAACCGGCGGTTCAGAAACTGTGTGAACCACTGAACCGAACCAGTACTTTTTGTCGAGTGGTTTGCATCCCTGCTTTAGTTTGAACAAGCTTACATTCAACAAGGAATAGATAACTACTGATAACTCGGAAAACTCATGTAGTATCTGGCTTTTAATAGCTTCAAGACTAAGATTTAGTTCTTTCAAACATCTTTAAAAAAGCTCACAACGGGTGGATAAGATATTAAGGTCCAAAAAAAATTGCATAATTTTCAAAACAGACAGACAGATGGACAGACGGACACACCTTCGTTGGATCTGCACATACATATCCCAAGTCATAAATATTCGTGACAGAATTGACATTGCTGTACACAGAGCAAAATAAAGGATATGAAAAAAATATCCATTGGATGATTTCCCGTATCCATTTGGGAGGGATAAGTCTTAAATATCCATTTAAACATCCCAATGGAGCTAAAAATCATCCAAAGTATATGAAAAAAGATCATCCTTGGGATGATTTTTAGCTTCATTAGGATGTTTAAAAGAATATTTAAGAAATATCACACCCAAATGGATTTTGGGTAGTATTAAAATCCCAAATCCAGCGTTGCAAATGTAGGCCTTTTGAACAATCCACATGTAACATTGCAAAACACTTCCCAAAGGTCAAAGTTTTAGTACCTTATAAGTTCATCATCTGGGATTAATGCACCCAGGACGCACAAACTCGCTTTGAAAGCACTTGACCGAGCTTAAAAAGATCTAAGCAATGACTGGAGATGTTTTGGAGGCGCCCGAGTAATGATTTCCTTCAAACTCCAGCTGATATACCATGATGGAGCAGTCCAATAAACTGAGCTCTGCAATCAATTCATGACGCTTTGTAAAGAAACTGCAGCTGACAGCAAATATGTGAATTTTTTGAAGAATACTCCAATCAATGGCTGACCATCAATAATGCCCTTGTAACTGTCGAAAATTGATATCATGTCCTTCGAAATTTTGAAATCGAAAGGCGCAATGCGAACCACCAAAAAACCAAATGGTTCATTGAGCTAGCAATTAAACAAGTCAAGACATGGAGGACTTGAGCTTTGTAGGTTAAAATCAAATCGTAGATACTCTCCCTTCATTCACATACTTATATGGACTGTATAACAGTCTAAGACGAAAGTCAACAACTATGCAACTATATTTATAAACTTCTTGCAGCTGCCTGGCCCACCGCCGCACAATTTATAACTTTGAAATCGAAACTAAACAAACCTATGCAATGCAACGCGTTTGTTAATAACAAAACCCAAATATCAATGTGAATCACTAGGCGATACTCAAGGCAAAATGGAAAGAGAAAGAATTTGTCTTTTGGAGGCTTTTGAAGAGCCCAATCGATTTGTTCTTTCAGTTTAAACTAAATCATGTTTAACAAATCACAACCCTTCAGTTCGGCTTAGACTAGACCTAAATCACAGCTGAATCAGCCCTGAAATGAAAGGGCTGGTACTGACCAGTTTTTCGACCAATCATTCCCATGGCAGCCATATGATATGGTCAACCGATTTTGACATTACTTTGTAGAGTTGTTTAAAATAACATAAACAAGTTAAAGGCACGAATTGAAGATGTTACCATTGAAAACAAACGAGTTTTCCTTGCAAAGACTTCTTATAAGGCTTTTCTTACATGACCTTTCTATGACAGCTATGCTACTACTGTGAGCAAAAAGTAAGGTGTAAGGGTCCATTTAAACTTCGCGGGCCTAACAATTCGGGCAGGTTTTTTTTTTCTTGAGTTGGCAGGACTGTTGATGACATCTGTGCCAAATTTCATGTGAATGTCATTATCAGTAATATATTTACGCTTGTGTTTTCCAAACGACCAAGAGTGCATTTTTCGATTTTTACAATGTCTGAGCAGAGAAGTGCCATCAAATTTTGTTTGCGGAATGAAATTTCGGCTGCGGAAACGTTGAGGATGTTGCGGAAGGCCTTTGGTGAAAGACTTCAAAGAGGGTCGAGAACGTGTGGATGACTTGGAGCGCTCCGGACGACCATCGACGTCAACAGATGACCAACACGTCAATGAAGTGGAGGAATTAGTGCGCAAAAATCGTCGGTTGACTGTTAGAGACCTTACTGATATGATCGGAATATCAGAAGGATCTGTGAAAACCATTTTGAAAGACCATTTGGGCCTACGAAAAGTCAAATCTCGTTTGGTACCGAAAGTTCTCAATTTCTTGCAAAAAAGTCATCAAAAATTCGACGCATATCGTTCCGCAACCACCGTATTCGCCTGATTTGGCTCCGTGTGACTTCTGGCTATTCCCAAAACTCAAGAGACCACTTCGGGGAACGCGTTTCGAGTCGATTGAGGAGATAAAAGCTGAATCGAAGAAAGCGCTGATGGCTATACCGGAAAGGGACTATTTGGCATGTTTCGAGGATTGGAAAAAACGTTGGCATAAGTGTATTTTATCGGGAGGGGATTACTTTAAAGGGGATGAAATTGATTTAGAAGAATAAATAAAGATTTTTAATTTTTACAAACAAATTCACCTTACTTGTTGCCCACAGTAGTATATAGTTGTCTAATTTTGACCAAACTTAGTGGATTAATGGAACTAGATCTTTAGAGCTTCTTACATATTTTTGAATTATACTTTTTGGGACCCGGAATTTGGGCTTAGATTATTATACTCTGTACCGTAGGTACATAGAGTATTATAAGTTTGTGCAAAAGTATGTAACATCCAGAAGGAAGCATCTCCGACTCCATAAAGTATATATATTCTTGATCAGCATCGACAGCCGAGTCGATATAGCCATGTCCGTATGAACGCACAGATCTCAGAGATGGTAAGAGCTAGAGGTTTGACATGTATGGGACATATGCTTCTTATGTCTGCAGGCAGATCAAGTTTATTTTCAATTTTGGCCACGCCCCCGCAATTTAGAAAAAACGTCATATCTCCCACAGTTTTGTAGATAGATGGCTTGTTCCTTCTGAACATATTTAGTTATTAGGATAACTTATCGATCCGCCAAAGAAATGAAGAATATCGGATGAACGATTTTCGAGTTATGATAAAAAGACAAATTTTCTTGGTACAGAGTATGTTATAGTCGGGCTTGACCGACTTTCTTTCTTGTTCAATCCAGTTGCTTACCCAGGATTTTTCAAGGGGGGAGGGGCTTGGAAATTATATTCAGTTATAACATATGTCGATCAGAAAACAATCATAGGCTTTAAGTTAAGTCTAAGATCTGGTTCTAAAGCAGTTCAGAGCCTTAACTCAATTGTTATTTAATCTATAAACTTTAAATTTGGTCTGTATATGTTGGAAGTATTTGGTTAGACCGGTTTCGAACCGGTTCAAAAGTGGTTCATAGCTCAGAAAATAAGTTGAGCTATGCCTGAAGTGAAGGAATAAAGAAATCTTTACTCAGTGATAAAAGAGTTGGAGAGAGAGTCAAAATAAGTTATCAAAAAACGTTGCAGTATTTAATAAAGTTAAGTCTTATCCTACTTATACTTTGATTCAAACCGTTTGTAAATATTTGAAAAGTTATTTTCAAACAAAAAGTTTTAAGGTCACACAAAAAACTTGAGTTCCACTTAAACCAAGGCCAGGTCTCGCTTCTCATTTCCTTTGCTTGGATATCACTTTACCTGGCATACTTCTCCATCTCTCTCCCATTTTTTTCGCATTGTAAAATCTTGTTTCTGCATTTGTCATCGTCCTGCAATTCAATGCAATTTAAAGTTGAAGAATATCTTTGACGATGCCTAACAACAGGAAGACTTTGCTAAATCATGCATCTACTTATTGCATTAGGCAAACGCAAAGAGTAGGAGAGAAAAAAAAGAGGCCTTCATTATTTATATGCTTATCTCCTGCTTGATAAACTCCATTCAGCACATTTGCCCAAGGCTCCCGCTCTAACATTATTTCCCCCATGCACGCCAATGCTCCCGGCCGCCGGCTGCCCACCACCATGCGATGCCGATGATGATGCACCTGTCGACGCCAACTTAGCCAGTGGAAATGGCGGAAATGTGTTCTGTTGTTTTGGTGGCATAAAGGCCGGCTTATTGACATAACAATAAAAACTACATACTACACACGGCGCAACACAATCAAAATCATCAAAATCATTCACGATTTACGGCCACAAAAAGTGCAATGAAACTGCATAATAAAAATAAATAAGCGCATAAAAAATAAAGGTGAGCAGTGAAAATTTGCAGTAATTTGAGATTACGTTGGCATTATGAGCTGAGCAGCGTGGAGACCGCCGCACAAAGCGGCTAAAGCATTGCGACAGCAAAAACTCAAAGCGTCGCCCGAGCGGACTACAAAAGCCGCAACTGTTAATGAATGGCAATGGCTTTGTTGGTAATGAAGTGTTGGCCATAATGCGCGACGATGACGCCAAAGAAGATGACTGAGAGTTGACACTGCCTGGAAGATAAGCCAGATAAGGATGGAAGCTGTTGTTGCGGTGCAGTTTCAGTTGGGTTTCTTTTTTGGGGGAGAGCCGGCCAGATGAGCAATTAGCCATGGTCCAGTCGAGGTCGGGCCCTAAGGCATTTGTAAAACGGCAAGAAATGTGCCAGCTAAATCCAAAATGATGTCAATTTATAACAGGAATCGGCAATGGAAGTAGCAACACTACTCCTTGAGCTTTTATATACTAGGTCGGCAATGAAAGCAGAGCAGTTGCTATTATCAACTGAGAAATTATGCCAGAAAATGTACAAAAAGGTTTCAAAGGCTTTCCTTCTTAGCCTTGACTTAAGAGAGCTTTCCAGGGTTTCTCTTGAGCTTTTTTATAATCGGTCGGCAATGAAAGCACAGCAGTTGCCACTGGCAACTGAGAAAACATTAGTTTTCTTTGCAGAAAGTGAATGTGAAAAAGCTTTCAAAGACTTTCCTTCTTAGCTTTGACAGAGCAGCTGCCACTGACGACTGAGAAATGTGAAAAACTGTGACTTTTTTTTGGGTAGGCAATGAGAGCAGAGCAGTTGCCACTGGCGACTTAGAAAAATGTATTTGGCTTTTATAAGACAGCAAACAAAATACCTTTAAGAGCCAAATTATGTCAATGTGAACCAGGAATCGCCAATGTAACTAGCAACACGACACCAAATTGTGGAGACAGAGCTTTCCAAGGTTACTCCTTGAGCTTTTTATACTCTGTACCGTAGGTACATAGAGTATTATAAGTTTGTGCAAAAGTATGTAACATCCAGAAGGAAGCATCTCCGACCCCATAAAGTATATATATTCTTGATCAGCAGCCGAGTCGATATAGCCATGTCCGTCTGTCCGTCCGTCCGTCTGTCCGTCTGTCTGTCCGTATGAACGCACAGATCTCAGAGATGGTAAGAGATAGAGGTTTGACATGTATGGGACATATGCTTCTTATGTCTGCAGGCAGATCAAGTTTATTTTCAATTTTGGCCACGCCCCCTCCCGCCCCCGCAATTTAGAAAAAACGTCATATCTCCCACAGTTTTGAAGATAGATGGCTTGTTCCTTCTGGACATATTTAGTTATTAGGATAACTTATCGATCCGCCAAAGGAATGAAGAAGATCGGATGAACGGTTTTCGAGTTATGATCAAAAGACAAATTTGCTTGGTACAGAGTATGTTATAGTCGGGCTTGATCGACTTTCTTTCTTGTTTATAATAGGTCGGCAATGAAAGCAGAGCAGTTGCCACTGTCGACTGAGAAAATATTCTCTTACTTTGCCAGGAAATGAGCAAGAAACTTTCAAGGACTTACCTTCTTAGCTTTGACTGTTTGGGATAGGCAATCGGAGCAGAGCAGTTGCCACTGGCGACTGAGAAAAATGGAAACGGACTTCTCTTCTAAGCTGTGACTTTTTTTGAATAGAGATTAGGAGAAGAGCAGCTGCCACTGGCAACTGAGAACATATACGTATATAGAAAGCTTTCAATGGCTTCCCTTTCAAGCTTTGATTTTTGTGATTCGGCAATGAGAGCAGAGCAGTTGCCACTGGCAACTGAGAAAATATTCTCTTACTTTGCCAGTAAATGGACAAGAAGCTATGAAGGACTATTTTGGGTAGGCAATGGGAGCAGAGCAGTTGCCACTGGTGACTGAGAATAGTGGAATTGGCCTTCTCTTCTAAGTTGTGACTTTTTTTTGGATAGGCAATGAGAGCAGAGCAGTTGCCACTGGCAACTGAGAACTAAGGAAATGGACTTGCCCTTCTCAGCTGTGACTTTTATGGATAGGCAATCAGAGCAGAGTAGAGCAGAGTAAAGCATAGCATTCAAAGTTTTGCGTTTTAAGCGTTGATTTTTGTGAGTCGGCAATGAGAGCAGAGAAGTTGCCACTGGCAGCTGAAAAACTATTCATATTCCTTAACAGAAAACGAACAGAGAGGAAGGATTCTCACTGATAGTTTTGAGACACAGAACTTGGAGCGTTTTTAGTCCTCTGCTCCCCTTGCCGATCGCTGCCTACTCTCGCCCTTACTCCAAGATAAACGAACTCCTCCAGAGTTCAAAAATTTATATCAACATAAATTTTAAATTTTATTCTAATGAAATATTTCGATATGGGCATAAAATATGCGGGGTAAATGGCAAAAGTGAATTATGTTACAGCTGGCACTTGCGTCCACTCACTCGGCCATTAAAAACTGGCGAGGGCCAGTTGCTTGCACAAAATCACACCAAGTCTTCTTGGAAAAGTCCAATGTGTTTTTGGGTAATAAAAATTGAGAAGCTTGCTGCAAGCTTGAGTTGTGGATTTTCACACATCACCGACACACATAAGGACAGACAGGGGGGGGGGGGGGGGCAGCTGGAGGTGGCAAATATTTGTCTTTGATTTAAGCCGGAGTTGGGACAAGACTTGAGGCGACACTTGCAACGGCAACGGCAACGGCAACGGCGTCTCTCTTTGACCATTGCATTGTCTTGACTCTGCTTGTTTTTACCAATCGTGTGAGATGGCTAGGCCAAGCTGACAAGCCAGACGCAAATCATGATTTGTTGTCCAATGTCTCTTTCCCCCCCCCCCCCCCACCCACCGCACTGGCTCAGCTCGCTTACAGCTGCGCCTTTCAACGTCAAACAATGAAATTGTCAAGTGTTGACAAATAAATTTGAGGATTTTCGAGAAGATTTACTTATGCTAATGAAAGACACTTGTCGCACACACACACACACACACACACACTTGCATACATACGTACAAATCTCTCTCCCGCTCAGGCAGCGGCATCTTCTTGAAGTGCGAGGCCGGCCGGCACGTTGCTTCGCATTAATACTGCCTGTCGGTCTGGGAGCTGGTAGTTTTCCTGGACGCAAAAAGGAGTAGAAAAAAAAGAGGAAAAGAAGTACCGTAACAAATTTGCAAAGTGAAAGAATTTGACGAGAAAGATAGATTTTTTTTATGATTTTATGGGACAAGTCTTGAATTGCAGAGGTCGGCACTTAACTATTTATGGATAGAGAGGGATTAGAATAGTGCAAAATCTGAGAACAAATCCGTTTTAGCACTTGTACAAAAGTCTGGCAAGTTGTTGGTTCCAGAATCGAGACAGAAAGGAATTATTCTTAATTAAACTATTGCTTATTTATCGTTTATACTGGACTACTTATGAATTCAAAAGGGATTGACTTGTTTCCTTGTCCTAAATTTTAAATTTTACACATATGTTACCCTCTTCCCCCGCCTTTGGAAAGCGGAGACAGGCCCTTGGAAATCAGGTACTTAGCTCGCTGCACCAACCAGGACACAGTGAAAGCTCTCAGCATGCAAAAAACCCGTTGGTGTTGATACTTCAGATCGTTGCCTTAGTATCAATAAAGTTTATAGCTGAGTAATTGTTGATAAGCTCAGAGATAATCCGATTTCCTTTTGAGACTTTTTAACTCATTTCAAGGCACTTCAATCTTCTTTCTTTCTTGCGAAGTATTACTTATTTTTACCTAGTTCGCATTTTCATTTCGAATTACTTGTTACTAAGAATTGAATACTGAGTAATTAATACTCAGGACTCGATTCTAAGTACTCGATACTAAATACTTTAAAATAGGAACTCGATACTTCGTACTTGATACTCCATATTCGAACCTAAGTACTTTAGTATACTAAATAATAGATATTTTGTACTTGATTTAAAACGCAATACACTGTGCTCGATACTAAACACTCGAAACTAAATAACCGATACTCATTACTTCATATTTAGTACTCGATACTCGGTGCTTATTACTTGTTTGTATGCGTGCTTTATAACAAGACTACAAAATTTGCCTTATAAGCGTGACGCGTGACGCTAAAATCTAATATTAATCCTGCTAGAATCTTCTGTATATAATGACTATCGTTCATCCGAACTTCACCAATCTCTTGGTGTATAATCATCGATAAGTAATCATGATTATGTCCAGAGGGTACGAACCTTCTATCTATAAAACTGTGGGAGACTTACGTTTTTTTCCAAATTTCATTATTGGATCAGATAAGTTTAATGTCAAAAGCTCGATAAGAATGAAAATTCTTGATCCAGAAGTGAAATTCTTGAACAAAATATGAATCTTTGATCCAGTTTCCAGATAAGTTTAATGTCAAAAGCTCAATAAGAATGAAAATTCTTGATCCAGGAGTGAAATTCTTGATCCAAGTATGAATTTTTGATCCAGTTTCCAGATAAGTTTAATGTCAAAAGCTCGATAAGAATGAAAATTCTTGATCCAGAAGTGAAATTCTTGAACCAAGTATGAATCTTTGATCCAGTTTCCAGATAAGTTTAATGTCAAAAGCTCAATAAGAATGAAAATTCTTGATCCAGGAGTGAAATTCTTGATCCAAGTATGAATTTTTGATCCAGTTTCCAGATAAGTTTAATGTCAAAAGCTCGATAAGAATGAAAATTCTTGATCCAGAAGTGAAATTCTTGAACCAAGTATGAATCTTTGATCCATTTTTACTTGATTGCCAATTTTATTATTGGATCGGATAAGTTTAATGTCAAAAGCTCGATAAGAATGAAAATTCTTGATCCAGGAGTGAAATTCTTGAACCAAATATTAATCTTTGATTCAGTTTTACTTGATCCAAGAGATTTAACACTTGAACCAAGCACAAAACATTCTCAAATCTGGTAGAAAAGTGCTTCAACAAAATGCTAAAAGTACTCAAAACCAAGATATGCTCATTCTTAAATCAAGAATAAAGTGCATTTTCAAAAACCTAGAATATTCGTTCTTTTATTAAGAGCTTATTGGGTTGAAGTGTAATATCGTTCAGTCTTGAATCAAAAGCTCCATAGAATCAAAAGTAAGGGCGTCTTTCAAACAATCTTTTAAAATTAGTTGCTTTTTCCTATTTTGTTTAAATTTATTACATTGACAATTAATCGTTAAACTCTATAGAAAATTTTAGTCACAATACCAGAAAGCACCATCTTTCTCTGGCTGTCAACTGTGGGTCCAACAGACGTCTCTCCTTGCTAGGTATGCCATAACTGCTTGAGAATTTCAAAGCAACATGAATGCAAAAGCTGATGGCGCTCTTCGCTTGGTAGTTCCTCTCCCATTAAAAAACAAAACTGTGAGAGTGGACTCAAGGTTATTCTTTCAAATGCACATGCTCTTCTCACTCATTTTCTGTGCCTCACTCCTCTGGCCTGAAAAATACCAAACTGAGAACGAAATAAGCTCGATTTTAAGAACGGAATTCTTGACAATTCAAGAACGAATAGATTTTATTTCAAGAGCTTTCGTGTTTTAGTTGATCATTCTGCATTTTCTGGGTGTATCGACTGAAACCGAAATTATGATATCGGAGAAGCTTCCCTCTGCCTGTTACATATATTTGCTCGACTTTAGTAAACCTTTTGATATCTGCAAGTAAGGGTTATAAAAAGTACAGTCACTTCGTGAACAAGTTAATTAAAATGTTTAGGAATTGTACTTGGAATTTCGTGCCCTTAAAATATAAAATATCTGTTGCCTATTTATAGAATCACTTTGTTGAGAAAACTCGTTTCAACTGAGGTGATCCACTAGAGAAATTCATAGACCAAGCATGAATAAACATCAGCTTCCGCAACATCCGCCCAACATATCCAAATGCAAAAAAAATGTATATGCAACTCTGTTTCAAATCAACAAATTTGTAGAGCAAATTGCAAAAAGCTTTTAACATTATCAACATGGTAATCTGATCGGATTATCATTGACGGTGCACATTACCAACGCATCCCAAATGCCCAGACCTAGACCAGTTTCCTTGGCCAGTGTCATTAAAACTATTTAAGGGCCAAGCGAACTGGGACAACAGGGCCTGGGCCAGGGCCAGGGTTGATGACGTTCCTGGCTGGCGAGCTGCATAATCGTAAACATCACTTTGCATAATAAGAATGCTCCATCAATTTGTGGTCTATCTAAAGTGATATTAATTAAAAGATCATTTATATCAGTGTTCATAAAATAGCAAAATGTTCGCTGACGTACGACGGAGCCTCATCAATGCCAGGCGACATCAAGCGAGGATGGAAAAGAAGTTGTCGCTCGGCGCGTTGATATTTATTGATACTGACAATGAACTCCTTCTGCCGCCTTGTGGTCGCCTCCTCTGAAGATGACAAGTTATGCAAATCGCGGAGACACCAAGATCAAAATAAACTTTACGCATGCAGAGCACTCAGTGGCTCTGTGGCTCAGGTGAGTGGGCAGAGCCAGGCACGACAAGGTCATATGGCCCGGCCATCCCGGGGTAAGCCAGGGATGAGTCCGAAACGAGTGCAAAAGTGAAAGATTGATGGCGAAATTACTTTAAATGTTTGTGTGATGCCAAAAGAAGCTGGTCGGACGGTCCAGACAGGAGCGGATTTGGGTATTTGGGGACACGAAAGAGCAGGCAAACTAAAAGTAAGATCTACTGATGATAGAAAATAGGTTGTTAAGCCGTATAAAGTTGGGGTCAGCAGGCCAACGGGAATGGTTCTGAGTTAAAGATTCTAAAAAAAGTCGAAATCGCCCTAAAACTAAGAAACTCGCCTATGGAAAAGGTTTCAAAGTCGAAAAATATTCCTAAAATTCAGAAATTTTGTTGCCAAAAATCGGCAATCAAAATAAAAATTATTAAAAAAAATTAAAAAAAAATCTAAAATTAAGAAATTGTTTTCTAAAAAAGTATATTTTCAAGTTATCGTTTCTAAACTATAGAAAAAAGAGTCTTAAAATAAGAAATTTTGGTTTAAACTAAAGCCAAAACATTATTTTAGGTCGAAAAACTAGAAAATACATATTTTGAGTGTCAGCGAAGTCTACTGATGATAGAAAAAGGGTTGTAAAGTCCAAAGAAACTGGCCCACTAAAGTGCTTTTGGGTATGGTAACTAAATTTTCCAGTTTTTCGCTTGAAATTCCCAACTAGTTAAAGAAACACCTATCCAAAGGTAAAGTCTACTGATAATACACTTAGTTTAAGCTTTGTAGCCATCTGCCCCCCGACTCCGCCCCTGCCCATCAATAAATTTTTCAGATTTTCGCTTGAAATTCCCAACTAGTTATGGAAACACCGATCTAAAGTTGAAGTCTACTGATAATACACTTAGTTTAAGCTTTGTAGCCAACTGCCCCCACTCCGCCCCTGCCCTCCGCTAAATTTTTCAGTTTTTCGCTTGAAATTCCCAACTAGTTAAAGAAACACCTATCCAAAGGCGAAGTCTACTGATGATAAACTTAGTTTAAGCTGTGTAGCCAACTGCCCCCCGACTCCGCCCCTGCCCTCCACAAAATTTTTCAGATTTTCGCTTGAAATTCCCAACTAGTTATGGAAACACCGAGCTAAAGTTGAAGTCTACTGATGATAAACTTAGTTTAAGCTGTGTAGCCATCTGCCCCCCGACTCCGCCCCTGCCCTCCACTAAATTTTTCAGATTTTCGCTTGAAATTCCCAACTAGTTAAAGAAACACCTATCCAAAGGTAAAGTCTACTGATAATACACTTAGTTTAAGCTTTGTAGCCATCTGCCCCCCGACTCCGCCCCTGCCCATCAATAAATTTTTCAGATTTTCGCTTGAAATTCCCAACTAGTTATGGAAACACCGATCTAAAGTTGAAGTCTACTGATAATACACTTAGTTTAAGCTTTGTAGCCAACTGCCCCCACTCCGCCCCTGCCCTCCGCTAAATTTTCCAGTTTTTCGCTTGAAATTCCCAACTAGTTAAAGAAACACCTATCCAAAGGTAAAGTCTACTGATAATACACTTAGTTTAAGCTTTGTAGCCAACTGCCCCCACTCCGCCCCTGCCCTCCACTAAATTTTTCAGATTTTCGCTTGAAATTCCCAACTAGTTATAGAAACACCGATCTTAAGTTGAAGTCTACTGATGATAAACTTAGTTGAAGCTGTGTAGCCATCTGCCCCGCGACTCCGCCCCTGTGCTTAACTTGTCCTCGTCCTCATCCATGACAGTGCAAACCCTAAAACGTAAACAAGTCAGGCCAAAGACTTAGACAAACGTCGCATCTTCTTCATCGTCGTCGTCGTCGTCTGGTCCAGGTCTGTGTTGATCAATCTGCGGACGCCTACCCGAAAACGAAAGCCCTGGCCGGCTTAGTCGTCTTCGTCTTCTTCATGGGCGACAGGCGACAAACCTGTCTCGGACTGGCGGCTTGGCCACTTGCCTACTTTGTAGCTTGAAGCACCGACTTTGGCCATCAACTTGTCCAGGGAATGGGTTGGGCTGGCTTTTGGGCTGGGCCGGGGCTGGCTCTGGCTCTGGCTTCAATCAGTCGAACGCAATTCGAGTTGACAACATGTCGCAAGTGCGTGCGGCGGACGCGGGCGGGGGGCAGCAGGGGACAGACTATGTTACAACATGCCACACTCTTATGATTATATAGATTATATTGGCTCGTTGCTACGCCAGTGCTCAGTCAGCCGCAATGTAATCCCAGCTCCTTCTGGTTGCGGTCTCACGTGATTGAAAGATTGAGTGCCAGGCACAATTAAAGTGCTTCAAGATGATGAAGATGATGATGAATTGTCGCAAGTCCAAATTCGGACTGCCATTTCATTTCCCACCAAAAAACAAACCGCTCGAAGAAAGCTTCATTTGAATTCGACGGGCGATAACATCGCCCTCCGCTAGGCGCCTGTTGGAAAATGAAGTCATTAAATGCTATTACAAAGCGTAATTGTTCACAAATTATACGAGCAGGAACAACTAACAGAAGAAGACTTCCTTTTTACCCTTGCCATGTACATTTACACCACTTGGCTGCGTTAATTATAGGCCTAGGCCAGCCGGGCCAGCATTGTTGTGCACCTGTCATATCTGGAATGAGTGACACTTTGGGCCAGAATTAACATATTTTGTGCTCAAAATGCTGGCAATTTGAGTTCATTGGTTAATATACTTCACAATTTATTACAAATCATCCCGAGGCGGTTGCCCTTCATGTTGAACTCTCAACTGTGACGCGAGTTTCCAAAATGCTCCATTTTAATTTCTCCGAGTTTGTTGTTTTTGCCAACTCATCTCCAAAGTCATGTGTAATGGGCAAAGTACTTGGGCAACTTCCTGACAAACGCGGGCTGCGGCAGAAGACAAGCATGAACTAGACTTGAAGATACCCTGAAGCTAACTCTCGATCTAGCTGCTTCTATTACAAGTCTGTAAGAATGAGTATATACAACATACCTCTTTATGCTGCCTACTCGCAGGGTATATAGGAATATTCTTTCAACCGACGGAAATTGTGTCATGATTATAGACTAAAGCGCCTATTTAGTCACGCCTTATTATTCCCCTTTTTCCCTTTTCGGAATTGAATTGAACTCGCAACTCGAACTCGCACCTAATTGAACTTGTGTGGAAATGACTTGAATCTTTTTGCCCGTCAGTTTCTCATTTCAGTTCATCTAATCTCTTCATTTTGTACTCATTTGGGGCTTAATTTGGTTTCAATTTAGCTGGCTAGTTTCTGCTGTGTATTTAAGTCTTTGTTGAAATGGAAGTATTAAAGAGTTTGGATTTTTAGGGGGAAAATCGAACAGAGGTTGTGGATTGAAAGGTTTGTTAATTAGCCTGGGGTTTGGTTTGGGTTATTGGCTGTGGACTACCTAGACTAGACTGTGTATTGGATTTACTCAAAGTGAAAACGTCTTTTGGTGTTTTATTGTAAACTGAACCGAGCCGAACCGCTTACCCAGCCGCAAACCGAACCGGCTTCCTGTGAGAAATGCTGAACCGAACCTAAAGCCACAAAGAAATACGGTTCGGTTCAGTACTCCCACGAGTTTTAAGACGTGAATTGCTTTAGCCAAAGGTAATTATTATTTTGGGAATTGGAACCTTATTACTAAGATTATTTTTATACGACATTTTTCGTCGTGCCTTCTCACAGCCTTAGCGATGCCAGATGGATATAACCTTTAAGAATGACTTGACACAGACTTTACAGCATGAATCCTCGAAGTCTTCTGCAATTCCCCACCAATCCCTCATCAAACTGCATTCTTTTCTCTATTCTAAATTTTCTGTAGTAACTTCACCCTAATTCAATCTTAGACAGGAGAGCCTTTACTCATATACTATGATAACGAGAGCGTAAGTTAAAGTCGGCCCTGCCCGACTTCGAAATACCCGTTACTCAGCTCAGCTCGGATAAGTATGCAACATTTTTTAACTCGGCCATTTATTATCCGATCCTTTTGAAAATTTGTGAGATTGTAGGTATTGGCCACATAGACTACACTGCAAAATCTGAGCTCGATATCTTAAAAACTGTGAGTTATTCAATATTTTTTATTGCGAGGGCGGGAGGGGGCGTGGCCAAAATTTGAAACAAACTTGATCTGCCTACAGACAATACTAGCTTATGTATAAAATTTGGTTGCTCTAGCTCTTCTAGTCTCTGAGATCTAGGAGTTCATACAGACGGACGGACGGACGGACAGACGGACATGGCTATATCGACTCGGCTGTTGATGCTGATGAAGAATATATATACTTTATGATATCGGAGATGCTTCCTTCTGCCTGTTACATACATTTGCACGACTTTAGTATACCCTTTTTACTCTACGAGTAACGGGTATAAAAAGGGGCTGTGTAAGATGCATGTTACGTATTCTATTCTCCGTTTTCCAAGTGCACTTCTCTATGAACTCATAGACGAATCCTGTAAAAGTCCGACAACATACATTGTAGACACTCTTCGAAGGATTTTAAAGATATTCAAATGGATTAGAGGAATCCCATTGCCAAAATGTGCGCAAAGTCACATTTCAACAGAAATCATAATATGTATTTTATAATGTGCATTTATGAACCGAAACCGGGGTTCAGTTAGCTCCAAAAACCATGTCAGAAACTGTTTGAACCACTGAACTGAACCAGTAATGACTTTTAAGTGGTTTGCATCCCTGTAAATTGGAAATAATTATATTTTTAACATCACCTTGTGTGGAATTTGATCTCGGAACCCGGGGCAACACTTCGTCTTTGCGCATTCGACTATCTTAAGCATTCGCGTTAGACACAGTAAGTAAGGCAATCAAATGTTAAGCAAAACGCATATCAGTTGCCCCCTATATAGTACTCCGAATGCAAGGAATTCCTACTTAAGAATTCCAAGCGGTGTTTTTTTTGTATATTTTTACAAATTCTAAATCAATTTTCCAAAAAAAATTATACTATATTTTAGAAAAAATGAGCCAATTTTCTTAAATTGAGAAAATGTTTTCTAAAAAAGGAAAATTTTCGGGTTGTTCTATAAAAGCTATAGAAAAAAACTGTCTAAAATCAAGATATATTCATAGGGGAAAGCTTATTTCGGTTCGGCCGAAGTTTGTGTAACCTGGCAGCACATAAGACTACTTTTGGGACCTTACTTTTCTATGGGAGCTATACTATAAAGATGTCCGATTTCAACCAAACTTTGTAAAATCGTAGAAAAGCATAGAAAAAGTAGAAATACAAAGAATGGATGCGTTTCCATTTAAGACAAAAAAGTTTTTCTCACTACGACTACTTATTAGACTCTACTTTTCTATGGGAGCTATACTATAAAGATGTCCGATTTTAAACAAACTTAGTGGAATCATGCTAAAGTCTAAAAAACGAACACTTAAGACTTTTGGAATTGATTCCAGTTAAAACAACAAAATTTTTCTCAATACAACTTATTTTTCCACCTATAATTCGTACTACAGCTATAAGCTATAGTCATCCGATATTGACCAAAGTTTGTAGAACTGTGTGAAAGAATATCAAATTTATAAATGCCAATTTTAGTGACATTTCCATTGAAAACAAAAAAGTTTTTCTCACTAAGACTACTTTTCTGACTCTTCTTTTCTGTGACAACTATACTATATAAATGACCGATTTCGACCAAACTTAGTGGAATCATGGGAAAGCGTAGGAAACTAAGAAATACCAAGTTTGGAGGCTTTTGCGTTGAGAACAAAAAATGTTTTTCTCAATAGAACTAGTTTTTCGATCGATCGTTTCT
Source organism: Lordiphosa fenestrarum (assembly GCA_035044985.1). Taxonomy (NCBI): domain Eukaryota; kingdom Metazoa; phylum Arthropoda; class Insecta; order Diptera; family Drosophilidae; genus Lordiphosa; species Lordiphosa fenestrarum. Next base: position 92,388 of record JAWNNO010001055.1, on the reverse strand, counting down.
ATGACAGCTATATGCTATAGTTAAACTTTGTAGAATTGTGTAAAAGCATATCAGATTAATAAATGCCAATTTGCAGGTCATTTCCTTTGAAAACAAAAAAGTTTTTCTCACTAAGACTACTTTTCTGACTCTAATTTACTATGACAGCTTTACTATATAGATGTCCGATTTCGACTAAACTTGGTGAAATCGTGGGAAAGCATGGCAAACTAAGAAATGAAAAGTTTGCAACCCTTTCCATTTGAAAACAATAAAGTTTTTCTCACTGAAACTAGTTTTTGGACCGATCGTTCTTATGTTAGCTATATGCTGAATGAATCAATGAATTAATCTATTCTAAATCTTACCTCTTAGACCGACAGATGCTACATATATATCATCGTGCTGATTACACTCAATCCAAATATAGACTCCTTATGCTTTAAGGACCCAGTAGTTTGGGAGGTGGCTTGCTATTTTGCCTAGGGTTCGCTTTCGGCAGAACTAGTACTAAAATAGCGTTTTCTTTTACAATCTGTAGAAGTGAACTTACATCTTTCAATCTAATTTCAAAGCATGGCATTGAGCTAGCCATTTCACGAGAAAAAGAACATACAGCTGCCAATCAAGGGTTAACCACGGGTTTGAGTAAACTCTGTAACTTCTAGGGATCAATTGTCTTCAGCCAATTGTGATTCGGCTGATGTCTACTAATCAATTGATACTAGCGCTTTTTCTTAAGTCATTTCGCTAGAACTTAGTACAGCTTTCCTTTGGGAAAAGGATATTCGCATGCAGCTAAGGTTTTAGTGAACTAAACATCAAAATCGCTCAATCCAAGAGAGCGCACAGAAGCTGGTCCTGGCTGAAAGTCTCAAGAATTTGTAAAAGCTTAGCTTTTCCCAGTGATACATCAAACGATAGCTGAAAATATTATATGTAATATGTGCCGCTTCGCTTCGATTCCACAACACATCCATTTCATTGCTCCTTATCAACTTGAGCAGTTGAAAGATCATTTAAAGATCATTAAATGACCGATCAGGTCCACTCAAGTGTGCACAGAAATGTTAACCAACTTGTTTGGGCAGCGATTGTGATTTCCAGCTAAAGATCAATGAGGTCCAGCCCCCCATTTATTAGCCAACTAGAAGTAGACATTTTCAATCTCATCAATAGTCGCCACATGGCACATAGCCGCGGCCCGTTAAGGAACTGGCCCCCCAACCCAGGCTTTGGAAATTAATCAACACACACACACACACACACACAGACACCACATGAAGAATTCATTTGAGGCATCAATTAAATGCTTAAGCTACCGTGAGGAATCTCTCAAAACGGCACATTGTCTTAGCCAAATTAAAAGACTCGTCCTGGTGTGAGATTTTGAGTGTATGCACATGCGGAAGCGTTTTTCGCGTCATTTTTCATGCTGAAATTTAATAAAGAAAATTAATTTGTGGACATTTGACTCGAGGCGAGACAAAAAAAAAAAACTGCGTTCAGCGGCCTCCGAGATTTTTTCCTCGGACCTCAACTCAAACTGCACGCAGACTTTGATCGATGGCACTCATGATGCTGCGGGCAAAAAGCTACCAAAGACGACGACATTTCCAACTGCCGGTTGGTTGGTTGCCTGCCCATGGTTGTTGAAGGAGGAGGGAGACTTTGCGTATGGGAATGCATCTAGGCCTTGGCCTAGTATCAAGGGAAGTGGTGGTATGTATCTGGAACTCTGGGTGCCGCATGAGTTGCAAGTTAGCGCAATTAATTTATTTCAACACGAATTTAACTCTCATCGTGTGTGCTTGAGTGCCTGCCCCTTTGCCACAATTCCTGTAAATGCAGGGGTGGCGGCGGTTCGAGGGGGGCTACAAGGTTGTAAATGTTCACTCAAGTCTCAAGATCGATGACCACTATAAAAATTCTTACCGCCAGTATTTCACACGGTGGAAACTAACATCAAGAAGCAATAGATTTGTCCAATAAAACACAAGATCGTAGTTTTTTGAAAGAATTGGGGCTAAAAAATAATAAAATACCAAAAAATCTGCAGCGATTTGAAAATATACGAAATCCACTCTCTAGCAATAAGTCTACTTTGTAGAGCAGCTATATCTGAAGTTAAGCCATAATTTGCTCAAATATTTGTACAAATTTGAACAATTTGTTTGCCTTAAGTGGAAACACCAACTAGTTTGCGTGCAAACATAAGCCTAGTAACATTTGCCCAAGTTTGTGCACTAATTTTTGGAGCCAAATATTTGTCTGCAAATTTGTTTGTGTGTTTGCACGTTTGAGAAATAGCGCTTACAGGTTTCTTGTTATTCGGCAAATGTCTATTTTTTGTCTTACTTGCGAGTAAACAAACATGCAAATAAAAATCGGAGAGAAATAATTTGCCCAAATTTTTTAAGCTTTTAAATTTGGACATATTGAAACACCAAATATGTTTTAAGCAAACATTTACAGTTCAAGGCTAACTTTATTTGTACAATGAGTGCAAATTTTGTTTGCAATTGGAACCTAAGCGAACTTAACAAAGCTTTTCCAAACATTTTTTATTGATAACAGAGACAGAGAGGCACCATAAATTTTTGTATTACAGCCTAATGCACCCCTAAAGCTCTTCAACCAAAGTAAAAGTTGCCAATTTGTTCAGAAAAAATTTGTGGCAAACATGATATTTCTTTAAGTACAGCAAAGCACTTTGCCATTCAAGCTGCTGCGAAAAGCAAAGGTTTTCGAGCAAAAGGTTTGATTTTAGTTATATTTATGTGGCAGTGTTCCAGAAATCTTCAGAGATTTTCGTATAAATGCTTTAATTTCGTAAAGTGTCGCCAATTTGATAGGCTACTAGATAAGATAACATAAGTTGAGAGATTTGAAGGCGACTGTTTACGGTTCAGTAGATTTGTTGCGGACGGTTTTCCTTCTCCATAATCTAGTAACCTACAACATTCTCCTTTTATATTCTCTCTTTAAATTCTCCTATTCCCAGTGGCGCTGGGCTGAATGTGGTCGGTCGAAATAATGCATTACGTTCGAGCCACAATGTAATGCATTACCTATGAGATTTTTTTTCAGCGCATTTGTAATGGCTCGAGAATTTCTGCATTACAATATGGTAAAAGAATACGCTTGTGTAATGGGGACCCGAAAGAAACTTCGGCACATCATTACTTTCTGCATTACAAAATTCAATAAACTCATGTACCGTGCGGAAAATTTGGCCATTTCTTAAGAAAGTAAGGCAGGTTGTATTGGGTTTTTGAAGCCATTCAGGCGAGAGGTAATGCATTAATAATGGACGTAATAATGAGCATTTGCGCCACTGGGTTATAGTTCAAAACTCAAACGATTATACGAAAATCTCTAGAGATTTCTGGGAATCCTGATGTCCATCCCCATTATGTTTGTTTCCCAATCACTCAGATTTGAATGAAACTTTAACATTGTCTTTTAAGAGTACTCAAAAAAGTGCAAAATTAGCTAAGTTATATAAAATCGATCGCATTGAATCGCTTCAACCGTAATAATCATTAAACAATCCAAAACTCTAGTTTTAGAATCTTCTAAAGACTAAGACCAAGACTAATGAGTGTAATAAGAAGTCAAGAAAGCTCAGGAGAATGCAACATTTAAGCCGTCAAGCTTATCAGAGAGCTGCTGAAGTGTAAGAGCAGTCGAGCAATCGACGACAGCAATTTGCTAATCATATTGCATTCCACGGTGCTTCTGTGACACGGGAAAAAATCACAGGCTAACAAGTTAAGCATCTGGCCGTGTTGAGATATGCAGAAACGAAACAGCAGGCGAGCAATCGACGCCAGCAATTTGCTAAACTGCTCTAGGGCGTGCTTTTGAGACACTGTAAAAATGGCAGGCTAACAAGTTAAGCAGCAGGCTGGAATAAGACATGCTGAAACGCCAGAGCAGGCGAGCAATCGACGCCAGCAATTTGCTATGCACGCGGTAACCCAGAAAGTTGCTGAGACTACGCAACAATCTCAATGGGGACTCGTTAAACAGGTGGAGCTCTTGTTAGGCCAGGTTAAGCTCTGCACAAACGTCTTGGCAGGCTAGCAATCGACGCCAGCAATTAGGTATATACATCGTAACACTGCTGAGACAGCCGGGGAAGCAGAAGCTGGGAGTAAGGCTGTTGCTGAGAGGTCAACGAATAGAAGGAACGTATTTTTCTATGAGATTGAGAGAGAGAGCTTACTGCTTACTCTATTTGTTTTAAAATTTGTCCTTGAAGCCCCGGAGAAGTGAGCAAGAGCAAAAGCTTTACGTAGACTGAAAAGCTCTCAATCTTAAGGACTAACTCATGGCAAAATAACTCTTTAAAAGCGCTTTACCTGCAGTTAATAGCACCTTAGTGTTAAGTATTCACCTAAGTTGGGACTTAGTTCGGATTTAGTCGCTGAAGCAAGACTCTTTTCGACTTTAGAGGTCGTTGGGAGCACCTTCCAACTGTCCACAGAAACCCACCTTAAAACTGCAAACATTTTCATCCGAGTTTCGGCTTAAACCCTCCTCTCTGCCCCCCTTTGGGTTAGGCCTCTGCTCCGGGCCTGTTCATGCGTTTTACATCATTTTTAACGAAAGAGTTGCAATTTCAGCATTTATATTGTAAAAATTTTGTCGTTACCTTATCTAAATATGGCCATTGCATATAAAGACTTGCCATCCGTTGTCAGGTTAAGGCAAGCAGCTGCCTCGCCGCAGGATTCTGCCGCGTCGTCTGATGCTGCGTCACTCATTTTTGCACAGTCCATTAGTTTGCGAATGCAGTCAGCGTTGAAGGTTGTTGTTGTTGTTGTTGTACCGGTTTGACAGTCGCTCATTCCCAGGTCCAAGCCGACCATGTCCAAGTCCTCCATTAGTGGCTGTTGCTTGTGTTTTAAGTTCAAGCTCGCCTAGCCCTGCACTTGGGCCCTTCATTTGTATGTAATTTTCGGTTATGCCAAGTAATTTGAGATCGCGCCACACGCGCCGCTTTTAATGACTTCATTAAATGCCACGGAACTAGTTTGCCTTGTCTGGGCAGGGGAGGGGGGGGAGCCTGAAGCTGGCCGCACCTTGAAATGGAATACTTTGAGTCAAAAGAAAGCATCTAACCCCTCCACGCGAAGGGATGTAAATTTTGATGAGTCGGCCGGGGTCAAGCAAAAAGCATGTCAGATATCTAGGATGAATGGCTTGGCCCAGCCAACAGAAGTTGTGTCGTCGTTGTCCATTTACCGGCGCAGTCGTTACTCATTCGCCAGGGCAGCGGATGAGGACGAGGACGAGGACGATAGTTGGATAATTATGACGTTGCAACAATTCCAGCGTGGCAGCAGAGCTTAGGAGACGTGCTCTGGGATTCGCATGGCGCGATTGCGTGGCAAGGCGAGTGAAGTCGACTCGAGTCGAGTGTGTGGACTTCGGGGGAGCCAAGTGACAGTGCAACATGATTGCTCTCGGGCTCGCCACATGCCACATTTATCATTCGTCGAAACGTTGAAAAATTAGTCATTCCTTTATTTTACACCCAAATGCCGAGAGCTCTCTGGCTCGGCATGTTTAAACCAAGTCGCAATGGCACAAATCCTGCCCGGCATTACTTGGCATGTTGGCACTTACAGTGGATAATCGATTCGAGTTCTCGTAAGAGATTTTCTAATGTCAAATGTTGGGGAAAATGTGACTAAAATGGGATTTCGGTCAAGTGCTTACATTTTGTATAACTAAGGGTAGATTTCTTATCTTTGACATAAACAGTTAAAGGAGTTAATTGTTTATATAGCTTACACTTGGCTGAAATCGATGAGAAACTTCAACTAGATATAGAGAACCTAACTATTTACTCTGTTAAGGATCGATTTCACATCTTTAAGATAGTCCTAGCTGTCACATAATCTTACAAATAACAGAGTTGATTCTGTATCACAAAGAAGCTTTCTAGAAGATGTAAAATTGCTCTACAGAAAAGGTCAAAAATCGGTCCTAAGTCGTTTATGCATAGTTTTATTTGTGTAAACCTTCAATTTTGCTGCTAAAGCAAATGAAAAGCATAGAAGAAGTGGTTAATTTTTAACTTAAAAGTTGACTTGTGTGTTCCAATTTATGGAAACAGTCTTACCATCTGCACCACCGGTTTTTCTATCTACTAAGCATAGGGCTACTTTCTTTTAACTGTAGTTGGTCACTCAGTCACGCGCGTGGTCGCTTGATTTGATTCCCAGACCAGGTAAAGTTAAAACTATAACATTTGGATCACATTTACATAATAAACCCCATCAGATTTTTTCCAAAGTAAGCGGAAAATTCAAGGGAAAACTACTAGCACTTATATACGAAATGTATAGAATCTTTGCTGATTATATCGTCCACTGAGAAACCTTTAAGAAGTCTGCTTTATCGTGTAAACTCCGAAACTTGAGTAGAACAAGAAAGAAAGTCGGTCAAGCCCGACTATAACATACTCTGTACCAAGAAAATTTGTCTTTTGATCATAACTCGAAAACCGTTCATCCGATCTTCTTCATTTCTTTGGCGGATCGATAAGGTATTCTAATAACTAAATATGTCCAGAAGGAACAAGCCATCTATCTTCAAAACTGTGGGAGATATGACGTTTTTTCTAAATTGCGGGGGCGGGAGGGGGCGTGGCCAAAATTGAAAATAAACTTGATCTGCCTGCAGACATAAGAAGCATATGTCCCATACATGTCAAACCTCTATCTCTTACCATCTCTGAGATCTGTGAGTTCATACGGACAGACAGACAGACGGACAGACGGACAGACGGACAGACGGACATGGCTATATCGACTCGGCTGTTGATGCTGATCAAGAATATATATACTTTATGGGGTTGGAGATGCTTCCTTCTGGATGTTACATACTTTTGCACAAACTTATAATACTCTGTGTACCTACGGTACAGAGTATAAAAACTATTGCTAGTTCAGATTCTTATAAAATGTCAGTTAGGAACGTCTGAACCAGAATGCCGATAAAGTGGCAGACAAGTTGTTAGCCTAGCGGATTGTCTGCCTACAAGACAGGTTCCTTTGAGAGTTTCTATGATTACGAAGGCGTTAGGCCTGCCTAGAATCAGTAGAGTCAAATTTCTTTCAAAACTAAAAATGTGAGCCAAGTAAGCCTAGAGTTTTCACTATTAACATCCAGTGGTTTGTAGCCATTTGGTGGGTACATTCTCTTATAACAAGGCAGCCCTCTTGTACCCTTATCCTGTAGGAGCGAGTTCTTCGGCTACCTGGATACCCTTTGATGTTGCGCCATTACGACACCCATTCAAAAGTCTTAAACCAACTCATTTTGGAGATATGCATCACTCACTAAGGGGTTCCGACGTTGATTAGTTTTAACCTCAAGGGCCTTTAATGCAGTTTGAATGTCTAAAAAGATAAACGCATTTCCTTCTTCTGCCACGAGTCCATTCAAATGATTAGTTTCCTCCTGGATTGCTACAACCTCTTGTCTGTTAGATGCTACAAAGGACTGAACTAAACAATCCGCCTTCCACATGACTTTCCATTTTTTCTTAAACATCCATTGGAACTCTACCTGGTCTTAAAATTTTGGAAAAAACCTCTACTTTTACATAAATAAAGGCACGAGATATGCTCTCCCCTTATCAAAATTTTTGAAAATCGAAATTGGAACCGAACCTTTTTGTACCCTGTACCCAAAATGGTTAAAAGTGGATCATGTAATGTTATAACAGGTAGACAGGAAATAAAAAGAATGCAAAAATATACATTTGGACTGAATTTGTCCTTACTATGCTTTCAATCATCCAGCGGAGCTGAAAATCATCTAAATGATGATCATTTTTCATATCCCTTGGATGATTTAAAGGATATTTTGAACATATCCATGCCAAAAGGACACTGGAAATCATACAATGCATATTTTTTAAAAGAAACTAAAGGGATAGACCCACAAATTTGTGCATATAGTTAGGAATATATAAGTTTCTTTCAGATTGGAAAGTATCTCCGCCTCCCCACTCAAACCGCACAAAACTGATAGAGTCACCGGATATTTTTTAATCGGGGTACTCGACTATAGTTCCTTTACTTATTTTCGGTTCGGGCTTAGGTTCAGAAGGTTTAATATTTGAAAGCTTTGGTTCAGGCTGCGCATCGAGGGTTCTTAAGGGTTTGGTTCACAGTCGGTTTGTAGCCTAAGCCAATGACAGATGATTTCTATCTTTTTGTACCCTTGCAGAGGGTATATTAAAATTGTCCAAATGTTTGTAACGCATAGAAGGAAACATTTCCGAACGCTTTAAGTATATATATTCTTGATCAGCTAGACGACCTAAATTGATTTAGCCTTGTCCGTCTGTCCGTCCGTCCGTCAGTTTTAAAGCTATCGCCACCAAACTTTGCACGAAGTCTTCTGGTCTAAATACGCTGCACATTTGTCGGAACCGGCCGAATCGGATGACTATAACATATAGCTGCCATAGGACGATCGGTCGGAAAATTAGTTCTAGTGAGAAAAACTTGTTTGTTTTCAATGCAAACGTCGCCAAACTCCGTATTTACTAGTTTTCTATGCTTCTTCATAATTCTACCAAGTTTGATCAAAATCGGACATCTATATAGTATAGCTGCCATAGCAAAGTAACGATCAAAAAGTAGTCTTTGTAAGAAAAACTTTTGTGTTTTCAATGGAAATGGCCTTAAAATTGGTATTTATTTATTTGATATGCCTACACACAATTCTTCAAAGTTTTGTCAAAATCGGATGACTATAGGTTATAGCTGCCATAGGAATGATCGGACGAGAAACTAGTTTTAGTGAGAAAAACTTTTTTGTTTTCAATGGAAACGCCTCCTAACTTTGTATTTCTTAGTTTGCTATGCTTTTCCATGATTCTACCAAGTTTGATCGAAATCGGTTACGTATATAGTATAGCTGTCATACAAAAGTAGAGTGCGAAAAGTAGTCTTAGTGAGAAAATCTTGTTTGTTTTTGATAGAAATGTTCTTGAAATTAGTTAGAACGGGAGCGTAAGTTAAAGTCGGACCTGCCCCACTTCGAAATACCCGTTACTCAGTTCAATGTGGCTCGGATAAGTATGCAACATTTTTTTAGCTCGGCCATTTATTATCCGATCCTTTGAAAATTTGTGAGATTGTAGATATTGGCCACATAGACTACACTGCAAAATCTGAGCTCGATATCTTATAAATTGTGGGAGTTATTTAATATTTTTTATTGCGGGGGCGGGAGGGGGCGTGGCCAAAATTTGAAACAAACTTGATCTGCCTACAGACAATACTAGCTTACGTATAAAATTTGGTTGCTCTAGCTCTTCTAGTCTCTGAGATCTAGGTGTTCATACAGACAGACGGACATGGCTATATCGACTCGGCTGTTGATGCTGATGAAGAATATATATACTTTATGATATCGGAGATGCTTCCTTCTGCCTGTTACATACATTTGAACGACTTTAGTATACCCTTTTTACTCTACGAGTAACGGGTATAAAAACGTGCTGCAGGGGTATACAAACTCCGGCCGAGCCCAAGTGAAGTTTTCTCCATTTTTTTGTCTTATCCTTGGGTTTTTGGGATGCGAACTCAGTTTACTTCTTAAAAGCTTCAAAAACATGTAAGAAAGTCGGTCCACTTTGGTATCCCCCCGGTAACAGGGCAATGCATCAGCAAAGCTGCTGGCTAACGGGAGCGGCGATTTCTTCCTAGAACAAATAGGGGGAGATACAAGGGGATTCCTGGTTATAATTCCAACTTGTAGTTTAACAAAATTACTCAAATTTGTTATGCAAATTCGCAACTATTTAGTATTCACTGTACTGGCCGGCCTCAACTACCTCTAGGGCTGTTGCCCGCGCAAACCACATGCAAATGACTCTTTTAATTTTTATGAATTTCTCTGATTACGAAAATTGCTTCTGGGCTTTGACTCCACTCCACTCCAGTCCAGTTCTACTTGGACATGTAGCAAACGCATGATGCATCGGGCATCTTCATTAGTTGACGCTCTGCTCCAGTGTCAACCTGGAGAGAGAAAGGCGGAGAGAGGCAGAGCAGGGCTGGCTGGCTCTAGCTCTAGGCTCCGTCTGGACTCTGCGGTGCGATCAGTGTCCATGTTTGCCTCTGCTGTCGCATGTTCATGTCGTTCTCTCTCTCTCTCTATCTCCGTCTGGGCTGTATGTGGAGTAAGTACATCGGATCAGTGCTAGTGGGCTCTCGAATGGAAATTACAAACCAATAAATCATTGAATGCCGGCAACGACAAGGCGGCGGCCGCGTTCCTGCCCAGCCCACCTTCTGGAGCGGCAGCAGCGGCGGCGGCGGCGGCGAGCATCCGCGGTTGCCACTCTGTGTAATTAGTTGGAATTGTAATTCATGGCGTTGGATTTGATAAAAATCTGGCTGCCAATTAGTAAGGCACTGGCCATGAATAACTTTATATGGCCAACAAGTGCATCTAATGGTGGGTTTACGTCTTCATTCGCAGGGTTACACCACAGCCGAAATCGGAGAAGTTAATGGAGTGCACAAAATTGGTCCACTTGCAGAAATGAAAAGGCATCCGAGAGGCTACAAATCTGGGTCACCCCCAACGTAAAAACGTTTGCCAAGCAAAAACAATTTATGAAATTTTTATAGTAAAACGCCAAAACGCAAATCAAGTGTTACTAAATTGTGAATAATGACTCCATCCACAAAAGTCGAGAAAGAAAAAAACACAAACTTCAGCTCTAACGAATCTAATCAAAAGATAAACCAACTCTCCAGCTAGCTCCTCTCCGGCACCTAACGAGTATTTTGGTATTTTTTTCTGTTGTCTTCTTTCTTTTTCTCAAGTTTCAATCAAAAATTCGTTACACTTTGCCGCGAGTGGCGGCACACGGGGAACGCTGCCAGGCAGCTCGTGCAGCTAATAAGCCGAGGCTTACATAAATGCGGCAATAATCATCATTTTTTGGAAATTATGATTTTTATTGAGGAATTCGCACAGCGGGCGGTGTAATTAATCAGCGGCACACGGAACGAGACGTGCAGCGGCAACGGCGGCGGCGACGGCGACGGCGACGGCGTGAAACGGGCGAGGTCGAGTGTCAGCAAAGGCGGCAACAAGATCCAAGTCGCCCAAATACCCCTTACCCCTCTCTACGCAGATTAAGACAGTGGCTGCCAGTCTCAACTTTGGGGTCAGCCAGCAGCCACGTTGCGTATGAGTAATTTTTGGTGGACAACCCGCTGAGAAAGTGAGTTTAACGGTAGTTTGTCTAACAATTCCATTGCGTTCAACGCTGTTTGATTTAAATTGTGGCCATTGTGGCTCAAAAACTGTGGTCGCGGCTGCCGTTGCAGCTGTTCCTAGGTGTTTTCTTTTATTATTATGACTTGGAGCCCACACAAGACTAGAGATTTAGTTGAATCATTAATATCATAAATATTAGATAGTCCGCACTTGAATTGCATTTCATTCTATGTATCTTAGCAGCACAATTGTTGTTGGAAGCCTTTGAGGCACGGCCTAGTATCGCCCTGTACAAAACAACAAGTTCTATTGTGACAAAAGTCGTAAGCAACTGCAAGTGTGCCTGAGTGTTTGGTGACCGTGAAGTTCCCCTTAAGGCAAGCAACATGCCACATACTCTTAGATATTTCTCTATTTTACCTAGAATCACCCAGTACGATATAACAATTTCTTTTGTGACAAAGTCGTAAGCAACAGCAAGTTTGCCTGAGTGTTTGTTTATATAGATCTGCCCTTTAAGGCAAGGAACATGCCACATATTCTTTGAATCTGGCTTCTGTGACACCTAAAACTATATTAAGTCAAATTTGCGATCGAAGAGTTCAATATAACTGCAAGAATAATAGGTCTATGACATTTTCTAGAATTATTTGTATTGGATATGATTAACCTGGGAGCCACTGAAAAAGAGTATTAAGATACAACATTTGAAGTCTTCTTTGTTAGGCTGACAACTAATCTCTTTAATCGTCTCTAGGATACCTCAAGCCATGGATCTTCTCATAGATTTGCAAAGAAAACTATCAGAGATTTTGGCATATGAAGCTGCGTTTTCTAAAATCTACGAAACATCAATAATATCTGTTTATTATACCCTTGCAGAGGGTATATTGAAATTTTCCAGATATTTGTAAAGCATAGAAAGAAGCCTTTCCGACCAAATAAAGTATATATATTCTTGATCAGCGTGACGCATGCATGACGCAGAGGGTATATTGAAATTGTTCAGATGTTTGTAACGCATAGAAGGAAGCATTTTCGACCAAATAAAGTATATACTATATATTCTTGATCAGCATGACGTATGCATTCCGTCTGTTTCTATGCTATCTCCTTCGACAGTTTAAAAGCTATCGCCACCAAACTTTGCACGAAGTTTTCTGGTACAAATACGCTGCACATTTGTCGGAACCGGCTGGATCGCATGACTATAACATCTAGCTGCCATAGGCACGATCGGTCGAAAAACTAGTTCTAGTAAGAAAAACTTTTTTGTTTTCAAAGCAAACGTCTCCAAACTCAGTATTAACTAGTTTTCAATGCTTATCCATGATTCTGAGAAGTTTGGTCGAAATCGGACATCTATATAGTATAGCTGCCATAGAAAAGTAAGGTTAGAAAAATAGTCTTAGTAAGAAAAACTTTTTTGTTTTCAATGTAAACCTCTTTAAAATGGGCACATATTTATTTTATAAGCTTTCAAACAATTTCTCAAAGTTTTGTCAAAATCGGATGACTATAGGTTATAGATGCCATAGGAATAATCGGTCCAGAAACTAGTTTTAGTGAGAAAAACTTTTTTGTTTTCAAAGAAAACGTCTCCAAACTTTGTATTTCTTAGTTTACTATGCTTTTGCATGATTCCACTAAGTTTGGTTGAAATCGGACATCTATATAGTATGGCTGTCATACAAAAGTAGAGTCAGAAGAGTAGTCTTAGTGAGAAAAACTTGTTTGTTTTTGATGGAAATGTCCTTCAAATTAGTCAGACAAACGTGCTGTAGCCGAAGCAAACTTTCCTCTAGTTTTTTTGACATTAAATATTAATTTTTCATATCTTTTCCTTAAGATCCATTTAACTTTCATTAGATATTTTAATACTCAAAAATCTATATATACAGATAACCATTCTAAATGGATACCAAAATGATTAATGCTTATTTTCATAAACCCTTGCAAAGGGTAATTTTGCCCAGAAGTTTGCAACGCATAGAAATATTCATTTCCGACCCCTTAAACTATATATATTCTTGATCAGGGTGACGAGCTGAGTCAATTGAGCTTTGTCCGTCCGTCTGTCCTTCCGTTTCTACGCGAACTAATCTCTCAGTTTTAAAGCTATCGAGCTGAAACTTTGCACAGAGTCTTCTTTTTGCTGCACACTACTAATATGTCGGAACCGACCGGATCGGATGACTATATCTCATAGCTCCCATAGGAACAATCGGTTGGAAAACTAGTTTAAGTATGAAAAACTTTTTTCTTTTCAATGGAAACGTCTCCAAACTTTGTAATCGTAGGTTTTCTATGTTTTTTTATAATTCTACCAAGTTTTCTTAAAATCGGACAACTATATGGTATAGCTGCCATACAAAAGATAGGTCTGAAAAACAGTCTTAGTTAGAAAAACTTTTTTGTTTTTAATGGTAGCATCCTGAAATTTTGTATCTGTTTGTTGCACTTGCTTTCACCTTACTCTACAAATTTTTGTCCAAATCGAATGACTATATCATAGAGCTCACATACGAAGGATTGGTCGGAAAATGGGAAAAAGAGTATTTTTTGAAAATATTTAAGCGAGCACTTGCAAGGGTATAAAAACATCGTCACAGACGAAGGTAACTTAGCTTTCTCGTTTAATATCCTTTCCTCAGTGTAGATCTCAGAGACTACAAGAGCAGAGTTATAAAGAATATCAAAAATGTGGCATACTTACATTTTATGCTTACATTATGTTAATGCGCTGTTAATTAACACAAGGAAAGGCTATTAAACATTAATTCCACTGAGTTAAGGTTATATCGAAGTCGAGCAGGGCCGACTTTAACTTATGCTCTCGTTTTGGAAGTGAAATTAAACTCAAGATAGGCTCAATCGCAATCAAAAACAGGCCATAAAAGGTTTTTCTCACTTGTCGTGCAAAGTTCTCACTTTATGAACCAATTTTTGAGAACGCCAACACTTGATTTAAGTAGAAATATTTCGTTTTTGAGAGTAAAATATATGAAGGAGATTGGATTATAAATGGATCTCACATTCTGGGGAATCTTATTTAATAGCAACGGGAAACTCCAATGGAAGACCTGTCTTAGATCTATGAATTTAAAAGAAAAAGTTTCGAAAATGGGAAATTGAGAATCTAGCTTAATTTTGATTCATCTTCTACATAGCTGCTATGTGTTGGATAAACTCAGATTATTCTCTGTTATATGTGGGCTTATGTGTCAGATAAAGACAGAGAAAACGGACCCAAGTGAGAAATATTTAAGTCTAATTGAATGCTAAACCAAAAGACGCTTCACTTAAACTAAATGGCTTTGGGAAATTTTGGTGTTTTTCACCCTGTAAACAGGTTCAGAAAAAAACGCTTGTGAAAGTCTGAAAACCATACATTATCTCTTCGCCTGGGCTGCTGTGGCACTTCTAATTAAGACACCCAAAAAAAGACCTGACAAGCTGCCAAGTGCAAAAAACTGAACCGAAAACTGAACGGCAGAAGAATGTGTTAAAATGAGCCCAGCATGATGTATTCAAAAATCATTAACGGCCATGTGTTTCGCTTGGTGAAAGGAGCCCCCGATCCGCCTGATCCACATATCTGGCAAAGTGAAGCGTAAAATTGCTTTGACGTTGCGTCAAAATTTCACACTCTTAAGCCAGATAAATCGCAGGCAAACAACAGACGCAGTCGCAGCATTCCCCAAATATTTTGCGAGATCATTAAAAAGGAGTGTTAACTCCTCTGCCTGTGGAGGAACAACAAGAGGAGCGAAATTAGCATACAAGTCGCACTTTTGCCATAATTTGCATATAAAATTAGCACAACACGTTGGCCACTGGGTGACACATCACCAGCACCAGCAGCACCAGCCAGCTCTCGATGCTCATTTAAGGCCCGTGCTGATTGGTTGTACATACACTCCAGCTCCACCACTCCTTGTGCTCTATGATAATTAAGGCTGAGGATTTCTTGTGCTGTGCACTTGTTGCTGCAATTTGCATGCATTGGAGGGGGCGAGGCCAAGTTTGGCGGCGCCTTCACGGCAATTAGCAACCGGACACAGTTGGCCGTAACCAAAAGCGCAAGCTGATTAGTCACACCTGACTGCGCATCCCTCTGACAAATAGACACTCATTAATAACCGCCGACAACAGCCACCAAAAAAAAATACCATTTTTAAACATTTTTGTGGAAAAATATTTCGGTTTTTTCTCAACTAATTTGTGTATATTTTTTTTTCTGTTTCTCATAACTTTGGTGCGTGAAAATGTTAAAGGTTAATAACTATAAACAAAAAAAACAGATGTGTGTGTAAATAATCGACACAGATTAAGGGGGAATTATAGTTGAGAGTGGCTTTTCCATTCGCCGTTTTCCACAAATCCAAATTGACCTCTCACGCCGCGACCACCAGCTGTGATTGAAGTCTCCTGTCTGGGTGTCTACTACGTACAGTCCAATTAGATCCTTTAAGATCCAATCAAGCACATTTGCCGCCTTCGACACAACCTCTAGCTTGCCCCGCGCGCCCAACCAACTCACTTGATTTCAATAAAAATCCATTTAATTCGACATTTGTGGAAAAAAATATACAAAAAACCAAAAAGCCGACAACCAAAACACTTGGCGATTAGTTTGGATCGTTTTTGGCTGCCGGCTGCGTTCGTTTGAACTGCAAGCGGGGGAGGGCGGGTACATATATATATATATATGTATAAATCTCTGGTTGTAATTGCCACGATAAGCGGCAAGCTGCCGCTGAAAACCGGTGGCCAAGTCCCCACCAAGTTACAGCTTCCAATATACTTTTGGGCAACGAACTACATAAATTTCGCGTGAAATGCATTTGCGGGCGATAAATTCGGCAACGGGCAACTTGGACAGCGATAATCAACGCAATTGCAATCGATTTTGGCGTAATTTAGGTTTGGCTTAAGTGGCTCTGGCTGCGAGTTGCGGGCTAACAAGCCAAAAAAAAACACAAAAAAAAAAAGAACCCCGAAACTTCACTTGCAAATGGGGTACTTTGATTGGAGCTGAAGGTGGTGTGGAGTATGTGTGGAGTAGGGAGTGCAAACTAATTGATAGCCAGACTGGACTGGACTGACACGTTTATGCAGAGCGGGTTACCAGGAAATGTGGCTAAGTGATAAGTGAAAGAACTTTTTGAGTAGGAGACTTTGCGTGATGTACCAAAAATATTGTAATTTTATACTTACACAGAGTAAAAAGATATCCATATCAATGTGATCTTTTCTGTTTATATTGATATTTTGGTAAATTCTTTTTTTTTCATAACACATCAAAAAATAAGATTTGCGAACAGGTTTTATTCTAGTGTATAATATGGGATTTTTATTGGTGTTTATGAGAAAATAGAATATTAAGTCCATTATATTTAATTAAATGAACGAACCGAAACGTTTTCATTTGCGCTTTTCGGTGTGGTTTTGCGTTTTTAAAACCGCCGATTTCGGTTCGGTTCGGTTCAGCTTCGAGCCGGCTTACATAGTTTAATGTATGAAATTTAATGCTGAAATAGTTCACTTTATGTTTATATAAGCTGAAAGCCCGGTCGTCACCCGGTACCAAATTTAGTTTTTAACTATTAATACATTCTAGATAGTTCTGTAACCAAAATTACAACGATTTTAAAGAACAATCTAGAACTTTCCGCAATATTCTCCACTTTTTTTTAGAACTTCCCGATAGTTCTATAACATTCTCCATTTTTCTTTAAGTTCTAGATATTTCTAGAAAGTTCTTGAAAGTTTTTAAACTTTGAATTGAACTTGGACTTTGACTTTTTTCTTTTTCAATAAATTCGGTATTTTTTTAGTATTTTGTTTGGTATTTTTAGTATTTTTTTGGTATTTTTCAATAGTTTCTTATCAAATGTGTATTTTTTAAATATTAAAAATGTATTATGTGTGTACCAAGTGTGATGTTTCTTACCTACTACTAAGTTGCACTGCAAATCTAAAATTTTTAAATATTTTGGTATATTTTAGGCATAAATTTGAGTATTTTTTATAATTTTGTTGACTGTATTATTTTGAATACCAAAATTTTCTTCTCTATTGTGGAATGTTGGATAATTTTGAATCATGGGAAGAAAAGCAGTGAATCCATTTTAGAAGTTCGTACCTGCCAACTCTATTTTTTGGTATTTTTTAGTATTTTTTGGTATTTTTCTTAAGTTTTTGCTATTTTTTTTACCAAAATTGTTTTATGTGTTAAAAAAGAATCTGATTGTACCATGTTTGATGTTTTTGGGTAGAAAAGTAGAGAACGCCAAATCCTTTTTAGAAGTTCGTACCTGCAAACTGGAATTTTTGGTATTTTTTATATTTTGTTGGTATTTTAAGTAAGTTACAGTGAGTTTTTTTTATTTTTTTAAAAATATCTTTTTACTACAGTATTTTTATACCCGTTACTCGTAGAGTAAAAAGGGTATACTAAAGTCGTGCAAATGTATGTAACAGGCAGAAGGAGGCATCTCCGATATCATAAAGTATATATATTCTTCTTCAGCATCAACAGCCGAGTCGATATAGCCATGTCCGTCTGTCCGTCCGTCCGTCCGTCCGTCCGTCTGTATGAACACCTAGATCTCAGAGACCAGAAGAGCTAGAGCAACCAAATTTTAGATGTAAGCTAGTATTGTCTGTAGGCAGATCATGTTTGTTTCAAATTTTGGCCACGCCCCCTACCGCCCCCGCAATAAAAAATATTGAATAACTCCCACAATTTTTAAGATATCGAGCTCAGATTTTGCAGTGTAGTCTATGTGGCCAATATCTAATAATAAATGGCCAAGCTAAAATAATGTTGCATACTTATCCGAGCTGAGTAACGGGTATTTCGAAGTCGGGCAGGGCCGACTTTAACTTATGCTCTCGTTTTTAGTACCAAATGTGTTTAATGAATTAGAAAAACAATCTTATTGTACCATGTCTGATGTTTTGGGAAGAAAAGTAGAGAACGCCAAATACATATTAGAAGTTCGTACCAGCAAACTGAAATTTTTGGTATTTTTCATAAATTTTTTGGTATATTTTTAAAAATCTCTCTTCATTTCATTATTTTTTTTAGTACCAAAAGTGTTTTATGTGTTAAAAAACAATCTGATTGTACCATGTACGATGTTTTTGGAAAGAAAAGTAGAGAAGGCTTAATCCATTTTAGGAATTCATACCTAACAACTACAATTTTTGGTATTTTTTATATGTTGTTAGTATTTTTCAGTAAGTTTTTGGTATTTATTTTTAAATATCTTTTTAATACAGTATCTTTTTTTAGTACCAAAATTGTTTTATATGTTAAAAATTAATCTAATTGTACTATGTACGATATTTTCGGGAAGAAAAGTAGAGAAGGCTAAATCCATTTTATAAGTTCGTACCAGCAAACTGCAGTTTTTGGTATTTTGAATATATTTTTTGGTATTTTTAGGAAATTTTTTGATATATTTTTAAAAATCTCTCTTCTTTACAGTATTTCTTTAGTACCAATATTTTTTAATGTGTTAGAAAAACAATATGATTTTACCACGTAGGATGTTTTTGGCAAGAAAAGTAGAGAACGCCAAGTCCATTTTCGAAATTCGTACCTGTAAACTGCAATTTTTGGTATTTTTTTGGTATTTTTTAGAATTTTTTTGGTATATTTTTAAAAATAGTTCTATGTGTTGGGAAGAAAAGTAGACGAGTCTAAATCCATTTTAGGAATGTGTACAGCTTCGCTCCAGCTACCTAATTCCACTTCCCTTTTTTGTTTAAAATTGAATTATAGTATTTTTTCCTCAACTTGAAAAAACAATTGCGTCACTTATTTCTAGATTGGATTTCCATTCAAAAGCATTTCGCAATTAAATTCCCATAAGTGTGTATGGCAATGCAATTGACACTAAATCAACACGAACAAGTCATAAACTGTCATAAAGAATTTTTTAATATTTATTTAAATTCATATTAAAATCTGCCCATAAATAAATAAGTATTTTAATAATTCTTTATTTACATATAATTGCCTGTCGGTCGTTGTTGGACTAGAGAGAGAGGGAGGGGAGGTAGAGACCGACACAGTCGGATGAGACAGGCATTAATGCGATTGCAGTTTATGACAAGCGATTAAAACTGAAAATTGGAAATGCTTAATTATGCGCCTATTTAGTGCCACAATTAAGTGGCACAGGAGAAGAGATGGAGATGCCATAAGCAGATAGCCCGTTTCGTTCATTGCCTCACCTGAGAGAGGCCAAAAATAGTCGATAAGGTTATCTAAAGTGGCATGGGAGACAGCTACCGGAGACAGGCAGCCATTCAGCTGGTTCATTAGTCAAACGTTAGGTGACAATCAGATAGGTCATGGGTAGGCCAAATTTGGGACAAACCTGTAAAGCATTCCCAGCTGATCGGCAAGCAGGCAGCATTGCGGGGAGAAAGTTGTAATGTAAAGGGTCTCTGTCTCTGGTCTACGTCAACGATATACCCCGCCGAGTTTTACATAAAATTGCGTAGATTATTGCTGGCAAGCTCATAAAATGGTTTACAATCAGTTTGCAGGCTAACTTGGATGGTTTCAATGGGCCAATTGAGCTCCATTCAAGTGCCACTTTGCCTTGTGCGTGATGTGTCCCATGGCTGTGGCGCTGTGTGTGTTTTTTTTTTTTGTTTTGCAGAATTTCTATATGAATTTATTAAACAAATGCATTAAAGGCAACTTTAGTTGGAGCCTCCACCTGCCCATGGACGAAGACTGGCTGCTCTTTATGGCTCGAAAGTTGAACCCCGAAAAATGGAACAAATTTCTTTAAAATATGCAAATTTTAAGGGCAACTCAAAAAGAGTATTGAAAATGTTTAGAAAATTAGTTTTAGTGTTTAATTTACTTCAGTCTCTACTTTAGCAAATCCTTGACCAACTCCTTAGCCTAGTCCTAGGTACCCACCCAACAAAAAGTGGACTTGTCTGCCCTCCGGCCATCAACACAAACTAAACAACCCAACACATCCCAGCCAGCAAACAACGGGTGGTTCCAAACTGTCCCACTAGTTTGAAAGCTCTTGTCGCTTCTCCATGGCCCACGGACAACTGGCAATATTATTGTTAATTTCATCGTAAATTTGATATTCTTATGCTTATTGAATTTTCATGTTCGCCCCCTCCTCCTCCTTCTCCTCAACCGCCACCACGGGTCCTTGTGTCTGCTTTTGCAAATGCAACTGATTTTAGTTATGATAAGGCAGTGTCAATAAAAGCAGATGCAACTGAAGATGCAACACAAGATCCAGATTCCACACAAGCAAAAATTAACTTTATGACCAATTTAATCAATTTGCTGGCATTTTGTTGTGTTAGTTGTTGTTTGTCTGTTTATTATTTAATAATAACAATCAAATGTTAATGGCTGGCAACTTTAATTGCGAATTTAGTATTTGCTTAAAGGCTTGGGGGGGGAAAGCAATTATGTTTAATAGAAATAGTGGACAACAGTTAATTGTGTTTGTAATTTGCATTGCAGCGGAAAAGTCCAGCGAGACGAGATTTTAAAAACGATTTGGGAAATTAACATTTTTACACTCACTTGCTACAAAGAACTTAAGACCAAAGGAAACCAGAAAAGGAGGTGTTGTACTTCGATATCTTGACCTGATTCTTAAAATAGCTAAACCACTTCTTACTTTTCTCAGCTATTTCGCTGCGTGAATTCCTACAGATTCTGCGACTTATAAAATATGCTCAACTGCTCAAATATTAAGTAATCTTCCGGTTCCATCATCAGTAGACTTTGCTTTTGAATTATGCTAAACTCTGTCAATGTTGTACTAATTAAAACCCAATGTGCGTTACTAAGCCACCTTTAGATCTTCTATACACCCCACTTTATTTGCCATCTACCAAATCTTTATTATAATCTATCTATCTACCCATTCCACCAGAATTTTATTCTTTGATCAACACCAACTAATTACCTTAAAATCCCTCGAAATGGCGCCAAAGACTTCTCGATCTTACTTTAAGGTTGCTGATGTCCTTTACTTTTTAGGTCATTTTGAACTTGGTATTTGACAACAATCCAGGGAACTAAAACCACTCAAAAACGAGAAAGCTAAGCTTACTTCGTCTGTGCCGAAGTTTTTATACCCTTGCACATGCTCGCTTAAATATTTTCAAAAAATACTCTTTTTCCCATTTTCCGATATGGAAACTATATGATATAGTCATCCGATTTGGCCAAAAATTTGTATAATTATGTGAAAGCATGTGAAACAAACTAATACAAAATTGCAGGATGCTAACATTAAAAACAAAAAAGTTTTTATACTCTGTACCGTAGGTACATAGAGTATTATAAGTTTGTGCAAAAGTATGTAACATCCAGAAGGAAGCATCTCCGACCCCATAAAGTATATATATTCTTGATCAGCATCAACAGCCGAGTCGATATAGCCATGTCCGTCTGTCCGTCTGTCTGTCTGTCCGTATGAACGCACAGATCTCAGAGATGGTAAGAGATAGAGGTTTGACGTGTATGGGACATATGCTTCTTATGTCTGCAGGCAGATCAAGTTTATTTTCAATTTTGGCCACGCCCCCTCCCGCCCCCGCAATTTAGAAAAAACGTCATATCTCCCACAGTTTTGAAGATAGATGGCTTGTTCCTTCTGGACATATTTAATTATTAAGATAACTTATCGATCCGCCAAAGGAATGAAGAAGATCGGATGAACGGTTTTCGAGTTATGATCAAAAGACAAAATTTCTTGGTACAGAGAATGTTATAGTCGGGCTTGACCGACTTTCTTTCTTGTTCTAACTAAGACTGTTTTTCAGACCTATCTTTTGTATGGCAGCTATACCATATAGTTGTCCGATTTTCATCAAACTTTGCAGAATTATAAGAAAGCATAAAAAATTTATGAATACAAAGTTTGGAGACGTTGCCATTGAAAAGAAAAAAGTTTTTCTCACTAAAACTAGTTTTCCGACCAATTGTTCCTATAGTCAGCCAATCCGGTCGCAGCAAAAGGAAGACTCTGTGCAAAATTTCAGCTCGATAGCTTTAAAACTGAGAGACTAGTTGGCGTAGAAACAGACAGACAGACGGACGGACAAAGCTCAATCGACTCAGCTCGTCACCCTGATCAAGAATATATATAGTTTATGGTGTCGGAAATGAATATTTCTATGCGTTGCAAACTTCTGGGCAAAATTATAATACCCTTTGCAAGGGTATACCCTATAAATACTGGTTCGGTTCGATTCATTATATGGTTTTCGAAGCAAACTGAACCGCGGTTTCGGTTCGGTTCAGTGCTTCATAAAGGCAAATGATGAAATTTGATGATTTCTGTCATAATGTGACCTACGCACACTTGGGAAATTGAACTTATATCAACCATCTGAATATTTCTGAAATACTTAGAAGAATGTCCAAAAATTCATAATGACGAATATGCAGGATTCGTCTAAAAGTTTCTAGAGGAATGCGCTTTGAAAACCGAGTATGTCGGCTAGAAAAGAATAGGTACCAGGCATCTTGGACGCCCTACTTATCATACTATATAAGAGAAAACACTCTCCTGACTACGATTAAGCGCCGATTTCTAATCTTCTACATAGAGCTATCTGTCACGTAAGCCTTCAAACCCGATTCGGTTCAGAAAAATTGCTTAAAAGTTCGAAATCTTCTTCCTTAATGTGAGGTCAAATATTTCTCAAATATTTTTCAAGTATAAATAAAGGATGCAAATACCTTGTGTGGGGCTGGTATTGTGACATTTATAGACATTTTTATGTTGAGCTTTAGCTTACTTTACTGGGCTTCGACATCGGGTCCTTCAGTTAAAACTCTTGACTTTGGCGATACGCGCGACTTAGGGTCAAGTTAACCCAAAGTATACAGTCATTTTAACAGAAGAAATGTTCAGTCGATATATTTTTAAGAAAATAGTCCATAAGGTCACTTTTCCTTAACGTTCGTAATGTCGAAATGTTAGTTTAAACTTTAAGTTATCAAGAAGCCGCATGCCTCAGGTGCTACTTCTAGTAGTGGAAGTTGTTGGTTTGAACATATCCGATTCACAACAGTTCTTTGTAGACAAGAAAGAAAGTCGGTCAAGCCCGACTATAACATACTCTGTACCAAGAAATTTTGTCTTTTGATCATAACTCGAAAACCGTTCATCCGATCTTCTTCATTCCTTTGGCGGATCGATAAGTTATTCTAATAACTAAATATGTACAGAAGGAACAAGCCATCTATCTTCAAAACTGTGGGAGATATGACGTTTTTTCTAAATTGCGGGGGCGGGAGGGGGCGTGGCCAAAATTGAAAATAAACTTGATCTGCCTGCAGACATAAGAAGCATATGTCCCATACAAGTCAAATCTCTATCTCTTACCATCTCTGAGATCTGTGCGTTCATACGGACAGACAGACAGACGGACAGACGGACATGGCTATATCGACTCGGCTGTTGATACTGATCAAGAATATATATACTTTATAGGGTCGGAGATGCTTCCTTCTGGATGTTACATACTTTTGCACAAACTTATAATACTCTATGTACCTACGGTACAGAGTATAAAAACTACTTCTGCGGTTCATACTCAATGGACTCAATTCCTTCGCCGCTGTTGATTTCGGAATCATGAAATATGTTGGTCGAAAGTCGCCACCTAAGTGACTAAGTTTATTGCTTAACACTTTCAATGTTTGATTGGGTGCCTTGAATGATCGTTGGTGCACTGGTCCCTAATGATTTGTTCCACATTTTGCCACACTTTAGCCCATGTCTGATTGTTTTGAAATGTTGCAAATTGGGTTTTTTGTTGAATTTTAGGTTTTAGAGGAATGTTTTGTGCTGTAGATGTGGCTTTTCCATCTACCAACAATCAATTGACGTTCAACAAGTGGCGCAGTAGGCGGTTATTATATCTTTGATCATTTTTAATGGTTTCCAATTGCTTTACAAGTTTTCGATTTTGCATCCATGTTGAAATTATGATTTCTTTATGTTGGTAAGAAGATAAATTATTATTAAGTGGAAACTTTAGGTACGATTTATACACTTCAAGAGGAGGGTCATGGTAACTAGAAAGCTGCTGAAAGAGATTAGGTTCTAAAACTGACTGAGAGACTTAAAGTGAACAACGAATTAAGTGCCTAAAGCGTCCCCCCGTTGAGAACATGGCAAACCTATTCATTTTTCCAAACCTTTGCATAGCAAATGCGAGAAAAATCCGCAGTAAGAAGTATCCAAGTATCCACAGATCCATTTCTACAAATATTTCTACATATTTGCCGTAAAGTCCGTATCTATAACCAAATATGATAAAAACACAAACAAACCACCCATCTCGAACACTCCACTCCACTCCTCAAGATGATCAACCCAACTTATGTTAATTTCCATAAAAATGACGTTTCACATTCACTCTTCTCGTTCAATTTGTACCTTTAGCCCCAAAAAAAAAATGATCAAATCTAAAGCAAACACTTCAGCAAAATGAAAGCGCGTCACGTTTAAAACTGAAAAAAGCAACAAAAAACAATAAATATTAATGTTTTAAGTGCTCCCAGAAACTGTAACAGAGTCGAAGAAATAATGTTAAGAAAACAAATGCCAGCGAGTGTGTGTGTGTGTGTGTGTGTGTGTAACCAATTTGCTGGCTGAGCGCAAGCCTAGGCAAAGAAATCATTGATTCATCATTATCAATGTGATAAGGCCCTGCCCTGCTGCCCTGCTGCCTGCTGCCTGAGCCCGCCCTTCCGCCGCTTGGAAGATCGGAGATCGCGCACAGCTGTCAGTGGAGGAAATACTTCGAATGCACTTGAGACATTTCTCTTGAACTTCAACGCCTGCCAGGCCGCTGTCAAAATATTTCAATGGGTTTGCAGTCTGGAACTTGTTGTGCGGTCTTTTGATGAGATCTCTATATGACAGCGGCTCTACCCAGTCGTGCGTGTGTGTGTTAGACAAATTAAATCTGTTATTTTCAATTTTCAATACAGTGTAGAGGAACTTGTTCCCAATTGGCCACAGAACCACATTCCCATGTCTCCAAGTCGCGCTTTTTTTTTTATCAACTTTTGTTGTTGTTGTTGTTGTTGTAACCACAGATGATCGGATGATCGTACTTACTATACACACATATTCTTGTATTTATAAGGTTTCTGTCATTTCTGTTAAGGATTGAGTTATTTGCTTGCCCAGCTTGGGAGACACACTGGGCCAGTGCCTTTGGGGATGCATGCGGTTGGTTGGTTGGGTTGCTTGTCATTGAAAGGCGATACTTTGCCTCTTTTGCTGTTGTTGTTTTTTGTTTTCCAAACGATCGTGTCGATAAGGATTGTGGCACTTTCTGTACTCAGAAAATGCAAAAAAATATTTGAATAATTCTGAGAGGAAATATTTTAATGAGAGTTTTGTTTCTGGAAAAGGTAATTGGCTATATAAGTGAGGATTTCCATGGTTCTCTTTATGGTAAGAGGAGTATTTCTGAGTAAGAATGGCATTGGCAATGGCTGCAAATCATGACTGATTTCGGTACTATGCACAAATATGCTTCTAGCCTTGGTTCAGCCCTTGCTTTAAGGCAAGTTTACAAGGTAATCGACCTTAAACGTCACAAACTGTATGGAAATTGTGTCGATTTTGGGTCGAAAGTAATTTGTAATTCTACAAAATATAATTTAGCGTTAGGTGAAATTCCATTTTGTAGTCTGCAGTTGAAAACTTTAACCAAAGTAAGCTCTTGTGGAATCACTTAATAAGCTTTGGAGTCGATGACCTTAAAACGAAGCCTAATATGGTTGGAGATCTCAAAGGTTATTCTAGACATTTTTATATATATCTTTTCTTATCAAACTTTCCTGCCGATTGTCTGATTAACCATCAGACTAACAGAAGAAGTAGCTAGGCAGTAGGTCCAATCTTGAACCGAACCGTAATTTTAGTTTAGGAATAGGTGCAGGTTCAGCATTAATACCTTAAGTGGTTCAGTTATCTGAATGTCGGAAATTCGGGTTCAAAGCGGTTCGCAGCCCTGCCTTAAATGTGAGCCACCGCTAAAAAAGTTGTAACTCAGCAAATAATAGGAATTTTGAAAAGAACCATTAACTAAATCTTGTCGAATCTTTCGAAATATTGAATTTCTAGACTTGAAAACTCTATTTTCTTTCTTTTTCTAGCTTGGAAAATCAATTAACCAAGAAAGTACAAACGGAGTAAGTATGAAAATTCTGGATTTCAGTATCAAATTCATATATTAAGTACGATTTTAACAATCCCGGTACTTAATTATGACGAATTCGGGATATATTAAATACAATTCAAATTATTTTACAAATAATTTTGATGGTCTAACGTTAAGGCCCCGATTATTTCTCTAAATAAGTATAAGACATTCTTTCTTAAAGTCCATCAATTTCTAATGTCAATCCACAAAACATTATAGAATCAAAATAAGAGTACTTCAAACAGGTACAAAATGTTCTTGTTATAAAAATACATGATTCAGCATGATAAAGTACGATTTTTGCAATCCCGAAATGCTTAATTGAAGACGCATTCGGTATAAACTGCGTACACTTTGTATAATTGATTACGATGGTCTCGATTTTGAAGCCCGATTAACTCTCAAAATAAGTACACAACATTCTAGAATCAAAATAAGTGTACTTTGAACAGGTACAAAATCTTCTTGGTTTAAGCCCATCAAATTTAAAAGTCGTTCCTAACACGCGTTCTCTGCAATGAACCCAAAGAAGGCTAGGATTACTTCTTCTTCTGGTTATTTGTCCTGATATTTCAATTACAACCGCTTAACGATCTCGGCAGCTGCCATTAAGGCATCTGCACATCTGTCTAGTGCGAGCTGGCACCAGTTGGTCACACCAAGCGTCCCAATTTCTTTCAGCACCTGGTCCCACTATCTTAGCATCGGTCGCCCCTACTTTGGTCTTTTCCCACACTTCGCTCATTCAATTCGCTTATTCGCGGCTTTAGTCGTTTACTCAAGGAGCATGTCAGAATCCAATGAGCAAAGGCTAGTAGACTGTTCCCACGGTAATTTGCACAGACTACAGGGTCTCCTTTTTTTAAGCGGAAACTAAAATTATAACAGTTATAACCAGGGATGCAAACCAATCTAATATAATTACTGGTTCGGTTCAGTGGTTCAGACAGTTTCTGAACCGCCGGTTCGGTTAATTACACGGTTTTTGGAACTGACTGAACCGCGGTTCCGGTTCGGTTCAGTGGTTCACAAAGGTACATTGTGACTTTTGCACACTTTCAAATTGAATTCCTATAATCCATTTGAATATCTTTAAAACCCTTAGAAGAATGTCGCAAATTTATTGTGCCAGACTCAAAGGATTCGTCTTCGTCGGATCCTAGAGGAATGATCTTTGAAAACAGAGAATGTCGGCCAGAAAAGATTAGAATAGAAAAGTATAAAAACTCTCCTGGTTAGCATTGAATTAAGGTGAATGTATTACAGAAAATTCCAAATATTGTCCACTAGAGGAAAGAATGTACATTGATGGTACGTATATTAAGAGATCGGAGGGCAATTACAGAAGAATTACTTGTTCTTAAATATTCGTTAGGTCATCCTTAAAAGTTCCGGCATAGGTAAGAATCTAGAGAGTCGAACGATATGTAAAAAAATTGTCTTTGGGAAACGATTCAAATCCCCAAAATAATAAGTATTATTGGCTAGAGGAAAGCGACTCCCGTCTTATTTGTTATACTCTGTACCGAAGGTACATAGAGTATTATAAGTTTGTGCAAAAGTATGTAACATCCAGAAGGAAGCATCTCCGACCCCATAAAGTATATATATTCTTGATCAGCATCAACAGCCGAGTCGATATAGCCATGTCCGTCTGTCCGTCCGTCCGTCTGTCCGTCTGTCCGTCTGTCCGTCTGTCTGTCTGTCCGTATGAACGCACAGATCTCAGAGATGGTAAGAGATAGAGGTTTGACATGTATGGGACATATGCTTCTTATGTCTGCAGGCACATCAAGTTTATTTTCAATTTTGGCCACGCCCCCTCCCGCCCCCTCAATTTAGAAAAAACGTCATATCTCCCACAGTTTTGAAGATAGATGGCTTGTTCCTTCTGGACATATTTAGTTATTAGAATAACTTATCGATCCGCCAAAGGAATGAAGAAGATCGGATGAACGGTTTTCGAGTTATGATCAAAAGACAAATTTTCTTGGTACAGAGTATGTTATAGTCGGGCTTGACCGACTTTCTTTCTTGTTTTTTATTTGTGGTTTCGGGTTCGGTTCATCAATTCTTAAAGGAAGCCGGTTCGATTTGTGGTTCGGTTCGCCAGCTGGAGTAAGCGGTTCGGTTCGGTTCAAAACCGGTTCGGTTCAGAACCGGTTTGCATCCCTGGTTATAACAGTTATATGTAGCTGACAAAAGTTGTCCGTCTACATTTTTATGACTCATGTTGCCTTTTGGACTCATCTATCAAACGATGTTGCCTGCGCTATAGAGCAAGTGTTTGCACTACCTTGTCATCAATGCATCATGGTCGAATACTGTACCAGCTTTGTGCACCAAGCGTCTGTCTCTTACACACACATCAACACAACTGAGCTACACTTGACGTCTCGCTCTATCAGTCTTGTATAACGTCAATTGCCTCAGTGTTTTGCAACACTGACCAATTCTATCTTAACAAGGCGCTCATTTCATATTATACAGAGAAACTTATCCACGACGAATACTTTAATTTATTTATGCTTTAAATACAAAGATAAATATTTATTAAGAATGGTTTCAACTTAAGACTAGCTCCTTTATTTTAAACTAATTGTTTTGTTTTCTTTAATCTTCAAACGCTTGCAATTTGGAGCAATTTAGCTAGTTTAATAAAGTCCTTTTCTGTAAATGCTTTTGGGACCCTGAAAATTTCAGGATATTGCTTTAAACTCGTTCCGCTCCCTGTAGTTGTTCCGATCCCTGCCCAAAACTTTGTTAAGTCAATGTCGTTCCCTTCCCGTTACCTCAGTTTCAGGTCTTCTTTCAAGTTTTCATATAGTTTTCTTGGAACTTTCTGCCTGCGTAGGTTTTGCTAGTTTCACATGGTCTGCCCCCTGATCTTCCTGCTTTTTCAGGTTTTTTAAAGCTTCTACAAGTTTTCCATAATTTTTGTGGCTTTTCGACTCTTTTGTAACGAAAATCTAGTTTTTCTTTACATTTCGAAAAATTTTCTGTATGGGAAAGACGTTTGGCGCCTGTCTGCCTAAAAGGTCTATTAACGATAATAGACAATCCATCAATTCTGAACCCCCTTCCAACCAAATCATTCAAACTGTCAACTGCAGCTACCACCTCCCTCCCTCCCTCCATACCATCAACTCAATTGGTATGCCCCCCCCCTCCATCAGCCTACATAAGGCCAGGTCCTCGATAATTGCTCTGTCACTTGGCTGAAGACATGGCAATTTGTGGGCATAAAAGAGCGCAAATTTGTTATGAGAGTTGTATTTGTGGTTGTTGGTTTTCTTGATGAAATGGAAATGCAAAAGACTTCACCGAGTCAGCCAGTGGGGTTTGGCATTGAAATCCATTTAATCGAGCCATCATTCTGGTTCTGATTCTGGTTTTTGTTGATTTATGAAATATTTCTACTAGCCAAACTGAAAATCCATAGGCCGAGGCCCAGGCCTGGCCGGGGCACGCGTTAAGGCATGAGCTCTCTTGAAGCTCGTTCAGTGCTAAGCAGCTAAGAGGCGTTGCACATAATTTGCTTTGATCTGTTTCGCATTTGGCGAGCTGTTGTCTGTCGTCCAAAGAGAGAAGGGGGATCCCTTTTGATGCGAGAGATGCAGTCTTTTTAAGTGCCATGCTGTTTAGGCGTAGGTAGGTCCTACGTCCTCTTCTTTGCATTTGGACAGTTCTATTTTGCAATCAACTTGCATGTCCAAATTAATTTGTTGTAATAACAAATTGAAAGTGCTTAGATTAGCATGTGGTTGGGTTGAGAGGGGTAACAAAATTGTGAGGCAATCAGTAAATGGTTCATTTCTTAACTAATTTCTGTTAACTGTAGATCTAAAGCCATTTTTCTAGCCGAGTTTCTCCCAATCCCGAACCAAATCCATACCAACTCTTGAAAATGCTACTTACACAGCTTTGTTTGTACCCAAAAAAAGTTATAGATAATAGTTATACCTAAAATTCTACACAAATTTGTATAATTCTATGAATTTTCCAAAATATTCCGACCCATGAATTCATTTTCTCATCCATAACTATTAAATACACAACCATAAGTTCAGAATCATTCAAAAAAGTAGGCATCGCGCGCGCACTGTACAAGTGCTGCCCATCACTCGCAAGTGTTACCCTTCGAGAGTCTTCACTCGTTACGTCAAACGTAACGTAAGCGTAAATGCCACTTCCTACTTTCCTTGGTGTGGTGACACTTGATGAAGCTTTGCCTGCGGCCGACAGTGAAAATTTGTGAAATCTCTCTCAATTTGTCTCTTAATTGACCAAAAATAAACCAAAAACTAAATAATTTGCAAGTAAGTAAACTATAAACTTTTTAAAGCTGGCCAAAAACATATAACAAATTGTGCCTTTCGATAGAAATGGCAAGCCAATCGAAGAAATTCTCCAGCAGTTCTGGCAAAAAGATTGAGAATGGTGTGCGTAGAATGTCGCTGGCTCAAATGCCCGGTGGTACTGTCAACATAGCATTGGATTTTCTAGGCGATAGTGAAGCGGCTAACTCAAGGAAGCGTCCACGCCCGACTCGCGAAGCCGCAAAAGTGGCTCCTGCTCCTGCTCCTGCCAAGCGCTTGTGCGCACCCAACGAGAAGGAGATGAAGGCTACACCTGTAATTGTTAATGGGACTACAATTAAAGTGGAAGGTAAGCATAAAAATTGTAACTACATATACATATACATACATATGGACCAACTTTTTAGTTCTGAACTAGTTCAATTGAACGGAACTTTTGACTGTACCACATGGCAGAGAAGCCTAGAAGCTTCCATTTTGTTTTGTTTTTGAAAAATATAGGTAGGAGGCTTGCTCAGTTAAGTGGCCTGGCCACCGCAGGCTTGCCGAAGTCACACGCATCACCGACTGTCAAAAAGATACCGGATATATTATGTAGTCTTCTCCATAAGTCCGAACCTGGGCTAAAGCCGATTTACTTGCTAGGCTGTACTAAATCTGGGTGAAACACACGAGTAACTTCAGCAAACCGGACAGAGCACATGGGTCAGAATGCCCAAAAATGTGACATAAAGTTCTAATATTGAGATGTGGGTTTTACAAATGGCACAGATACTGATCAGACTGAATACTAGTTAGATCCATGGTACTATTAGGACCTCGAACCTTTCAAACTAGCTCATTTGTATAGACTTAGAGTATCCCTGTCAGACCTAACACCATCAAATATGCACATCTTTCATACTTCTTTTTCACTAAAGAAGTAGGTTCATGGTGTGAAAAGTACCATTCGCTATTGTTTAGAGGTGAAACCCTCAAAGAATGCGTCTTTGAGAAGGTATTTCAGCAGAGGGTTTTATAAAATTGTCCGGATATTTGTATCGCAGGAAGTATGCACATCTATTTTACTAGAAGAAGTATTTCCAAGACGTGAAAAGTTCCATTCAGAGGTGACCCCTCAAAGAATGCGTCTTTGAGAAGGTATTTTAGCATGGGTTTTTATACCCTTGAGCTTGATCAGCACGACAAGCCATGTCCGTCTGTTTCTATACTATCTTCCCCCAACAGTCTTAAAGTCATTGGCACGATCGGACAAAAAGCTAGTCTTAGTGAGAAAAACCTTTTTTGTTTTCAATGGAAACGCCTCCAAACTTTTTATTTCTTAGTTTGCTATGTTTTCCCATGATTTTACTAAGCTTGGTCGAAATCGGACATCTATATAGTATAGCTGTCATTGAAAAATAGCATCGGAAAAGTGGTTTTAGCGAGGAAAACTTGTTTGTTTTCAATGAAAATCTCCTTAAAATTGGCATTTATATGCTTGATATGATTTCACACAATTTACACAGTTTTGTCTAAGTCGGATGACTATAGCATATAGCTGTCATAGGAACAATCTGTCGGAAAAGTAATCTTTGTGAGAACAACTTGTTTGTTTTCAACGCAAACGCCTCCAAACTTTGTATATCTCATTTTGCCATGCTTTCCCACGAGTTTACCAAGTTTTTTCCAAATCGGACATCTATATAGCATAGCTGTCATAGAAAAGTAGCGTCTGAAAAGTAGACTCAGTGAGAAAAACTTTTTTGTTTTTAATGGAAATGTCCTTAAAATTGGCAATTAAGTATTTGATATTATTTCACACAATTCTACAAAGTTTTTATCAAAATCGGATGACTATAGCATATAGCTGTCATAGGAACGATCAGTCGAAAAGCTAGTTTTAGTAAGAAAACTTTTTTGTTTATAATGGAAATGTCCTTAAAATTGGCATATATTTATTTGATATGCTTGTATGCAATTCTACAAGGTCTTGTCAAAATCGGATGACTATAGCATATAGCTGACATAGGAACGACCAATCAAAAAACTAGTTTTAGTGAGAAAAACTTTTTCCGTTTCACTGGAAACACCTCCAAACTTTGTATTTCTTAGTTTGCTGTGCTTTTCCATGATTTTACTAAGTTTGGTCGAAATCGGACATCTATATGGTATAGCTGACATAGGAACGACCGGTCGAAAAACTAGTTTTAGTGAGAAAAACTTTTTTGTTTTCAATGAAAACGCCTGCAAACTTTGTATTTGTTAGTTAACTTTGCTTTCCCATGATTTTATTCAGTTTGATCCAAATCTGACATCTATATGGTATAGCTGACATAGGAACGACCGGTCGAAAAACTAGTTTTAGTAAGAAAAACTTGTTTGTTTTCAATGGAAACGCCTCCAAACTATGGTATTTGTTAGTTAACTTTGCTTTCCCATGATTTTATTCAGTTTGATCCAAATCTGACATCTATATAGTATAGCTGTTATAGAAAAGTAGAATCTGAAAGGTAGTCTTAGTGAGAAAATCTTTTTTGTTTTCAATGAAAACGCTTAGAAACTTTGTGTTTCTTAGTTCGCCATGCCAGTTTCCCATGATTCCACTAAGTTTGGTCGAAATCGGACATCTGTATAGTATAGCTCCCATAGAAAAGTAAGGTTCCAAAAGTAGTCTTTATGCAAATGTAAGTAACATCCAGCAGGAAGCATCTCCGATCTTATAAAGTATAGATATTCTTGATCAGCATCAAAAGCTGAGTCGATACTGGCCGTGTGGTCCGATCAAACAGATGTCAGAGCTGGTAAGAGATAGCCGATGTCGACTGAACACCTCTTTCACTTTGAAGTATTCCTCAGACTCTTTGTCTTCTAAGCAAGTTACTCGACAGTTTGTTTGGGTGGTGTGATAACTAGATGACATCTCCAATTTTGGAAACAGCCAGGTGCTTTTCGAAGTAAAAACTTAAAAAGTTGGCCTGTTGGCCTGACTCAGTTGGAAACTTGTACCTATTTCAAAAACACGTCTTAACTTATAACTTGAGCTTCAACCGAACTGCTTTCTACAACTATAAGGACTAGCATTACTTCGCTTACTGAAATCTCATATTAAAGACGTTGCTTTATTTCACTTACAGATTCGGAGAAATCTCAACCGATTGTCGAAACCGGAGTTCGTCTCTCTCAGCGGCAAGTTGCCAAAGCTAAGGATCTGGCCCTGCAGTTGGAAACGGAGCAAACTAAAATGGCTAACATACTAAAGAGAAATCAACGTATCTGGGATGAACTGCAAGAAGTATCTAAGCTGAAAAAAAACCAAGATCAGGTCCTTTTGCAAATGGAAAAAAACCTGGAAGTAAAAACCAAAACCCTTCAAAGTGTGGAAAGGCTATTGCAAGAGGCAATCGAAAAAGGCACCGAACAGATGACTTGCCATGCCCAGGAACTGCGAAAAGTGCAAGCGGAGAAGGATAAATATTTGGACTATTGTAAATACGAGCGACGCGAGCTAAAATCTATCAATCAAGAGCTTCATAATGCAAAGAAAAAGAACAAGGATTTGGAACAAAAGCTGCAGGCAGCCACAAGTAAATGTGAAGTGCTCAAAACCGAGAAGAATAGTTATAAGTTTGACTTCAAGGCGGTCAACAAGGGCTTGCAACGTGTGGCGACTGAAAATAAAACGCTTACGGAGGAGCGCGATCTCTTGAAAGCTGAAAATGCTCAACTGATTGAGAAAAATCAGCAACTGGAAACAGAATCACAACAATTGAAAGCCTATCAGGATCAGTCCCTGTCACCCGAGGCCTTTGGAAGGATTTATAGTCTGATTCAGGAGCAGGGCAAGACAATGCAGTTGACGCAAACTTTACTTGTGCAGGATTTTCAGCAGCACCTGGCAGTCGAGAAATCATTGAGAACCGGAATTCAGGATAGTTTAAGGAATCAAGAGGAGAGACACCTGTGTGAAATGAGTGCTATGAGGGCACGTAATGCTTGCTCCATCTGCCTCGATCCTTGGCAGGAGACGGGTGACCATCGTTTGGTTGCACTGCCTTGCGGTCACGTTTTTGGCGATAAATGTATCAGATCATGCATAAGAGAGAGACAAATGTGTCCGCAGTGCAGAATGAGGGTGGGAGTTAATGGCTTGAGATATATATATCTATAAGCGAAAGAATATCGATCAATTCTTAAACTCCTCATTACATCTTCGAGCCACTAAATTAGATGGATGAAGCATTCACTGAAATCTCATTTACTATTTACTTTTTAATTCACTTTCAAAACCAACCTATTCCCAGTTTCAGATTCATTGTGAAGAATAGTTTTATCTCCACATACAATTCGTATCAAAAAACTAGGCTTAGAACCACACATTGAAGTGCTGGCCAGGACGTCAATACTTTATCTATAATTTCTCTTCATTCTTTCAAGAAACTGAGAATGCAAACTAAGAAGTTTCACCAAAACAGTTTTCCGAATATTCCCATTT
This sequence comes from Lordiphosa fenestrarum, assembly GCA_035044985.1. Lineage (NCBI taxonomy): Eukaryota > Metazoa > Arthropoda > Insecta > Diptera > Drosophilidae > Lordiphosa > Lordiphosa fenestrarum. Next base: position 57,093 of record JAWNNO010001055.1, on the reverse strand, counting down.
CTTTTCCATTCCTTCCCTTTGGTTTTCACTTCCTGTGGTGAAAGTTAAACCTCCAGCTACTATTTGGACACCCAATTTCAGTTTGATTTGTACTTTTAATCATATTTTATATACATATTATAATCGATTCATACACTACACGAATTTGGAGGTCCTTTTTCAAGTGATTCTGTTTCCTAATTTCATTTTGAAACAAAAAAAAAACGAATCTCAAACTTCTCTCTGAATCACTTGTATACCCTTCATATATCTAATTACCCACCATAATGTACTGTTAAACTGAATACTTATGAGAAAAAGTATAAGTTTTTTTAAATTTTGAAATAAAAAAGAAAAACCATATTGCTTTCCTTATTTAACTATTAAATTACACTAATAAGAATCACTTTACGTCTTACTTACTCGAAAAACTTATACGGAAATAAGTATAACAATAACAACAATATAACATTTCAAGTACACAAGCATCACAATGCGAATTTTTACCACCGTATCTAACCGTAATCTAACACCATATTTTCATACATTATACATCGCCTGTCAACGCGTTTGCCCCTATTAATCCTTACGTAGCCTTCCACCGCATTTTCATACATTGCATGGCAAAGCGATTCATTAACATAAGCAACATAATCTTCAAATAAGACACAAAGACCACATTTTTGAGACGGCATACACCGCCTACCACTGCATTTTCATACAACGCATGGTATTACGATTCAAAAACATGAAACACCGCAAAACATACCGTATACTCGTCATTATACTCTGTACCGTAGGTACATAGAGTATTATAAGTTTGTGCAAAAGTATGTAACAGGCAGAAGGAAGCATCTCCGACCCCATAAAGTATATATATTCTTGATCCAGAATCAACAGCCGAGTCGATATAGCCATGTCCGTCTGTCCGTATGAACGCACAGATCTAAGAGATGGTAAGAGATAGAGGTTTGACATGTATGGGACATATGCTTCTTATGTCTGCAGGCAGATCAAGTTTATTTTCAATTTTGACCACGCCCCCTCCCGCCCCCGCAATTAAGAAACAACGTCATATCTCCCACAGTTTTGAAGATAGATGGCTTGTTCCTTCTGGACATATTTAGTTATTAGAATAACTTATCGATCCGCCAAAGGAATGAAGAAGATCGGATGAACGGTTTTCGAGTTATGATCAAAAGACAAAATTTCTTGGTACAGAGTATGTTATAGTCGGGCTTGACCGACTTTCTTTCTTGTTTTCATACTCTATACTTTGCCTACCAACGCGTTTTAATCGGTGCAATTACCGTATACAAATACCCCAACTTGGTACGGCATACACCGCCTACCACCGCATTTTCATACAACGCAAAAACATGAAGCACCGCAACACATACCGCATACACTTCATTTTTATACACTATACTTTGCGTACCAACGCGATTCAATAACATTATCGGTGCAATTACCGTATACAAATACCCCAACTTGGTACGGCATACACCGCCTACCATTGCATTTGCCTACAAAGCTGGCAGTTGCGGTTCAATTACATTAAACATCGCAACACATACAGCATAAATAGCATTTTCATAAGCCAAACTTTGCCTACCAACGCAATTCAATAACATTATCAGTGCAATTACATCGTGCACCACATTTAGATACCGCATACACCGCTTACCACTGCATTTTCGCATCGCATCGCATGTCATTTCGGCATACACCGTTTTTTCATACACTCAACATTGCCTACCAAAGCAATTCACTAAACTTCTCGGTGCAATTACGCTATACAAATACCACATTTTAAACAGCATACACCGCCTACCATCGCATTTTTATACAACACATGCCAATGCGGTTCAATAGCGTAAAACAACGCAACACCTACCGCATACACCGCATTTTCATACACTATACTTTGCCTACCAAAGTGGTTCAATAACATTATTGGTGCAATTACATCGTGTACCACATTTTCATACATCATACATCGCCTAGCAGTAACTTAAACACTGCAGTGTTGCCTTAAACTGAATTTCCCTTAAGTATATATTGTAAAAGACTGCGAACAACTCAGTAAGTGCATTTTTTTTGGTCCCCTTTATCGCGTGGTATACATTTTCATATGACAAACACTGCGTTTTCTTAATGTATACCTCACCTACCACCGCTTTCTAGTATCGCTAATACCGCAATTACCAAATCAAATGAGTATAGATGATGTTTCCTTAATTTTCTTTTATTTTCACAGTTTTTTCTTGATTGATTTTAGTTTGCAGAATGATTGATCTAAGAACCCTTTAAAAGTGTTCTTATTATATACAGAATATTGAGGCTAATTAGTGGACAACTTGTCACAGTGCCTCCTTACTTTATATTTTCTGCGATTTGTTTGTAGAATGGTGAGCTTTTATCTATCAATATTCACATACCAAAGCTTCTATGGCGTTTACGTGGCTCATTATACAACATAGAAGGTAAGGCGCTCATTTAATTGTTTAAGTCTTTTTAAGTTAAGGCTAAAAGTCATATTAACATGAAACCCATGCCAAAATACGTTCTCAAAGAAGCATTCTCTAAGGGTTTTTCTCCCCTTTAACCAAAGAGAATGGAACTTTTCAAATCTTGAAACAACTTTAGTGAAAAAGAAGTATGAAAGATGTGCATATTTCATGGTGTCAGATCCGACTGGGTATCATTAACTATAGGCAAAACGTGACTAAAAAAGTCGCGGATGCAGGTGCATTCAATTTGGATGCAACTTGATTGCTATCACTATAATTAATTATACTCTGTACCGTAGGTACATAGAGTATTATAAGTTTGTGCAAAAGTATGTAACATCCAGAAGGAAGCATCTCCGACCCCATAAAATATATATATTCTTGATCAGCATCAACAGCCGAGTCGATATAGCCATGCCCGTCTGTCTGTCTGTCCGTATGAACGCACAGATCTCAGAGATCGTAAGAGATAGAGGTTTGACATGTATGGGACATATGCTTCTTATGTCTGCAGGCAGATCAAGTTTATTTTCAATTTTGGCCACGCCCCCTCCCGCCCCAGCAATTTAGAAAAAACGTCATATCTCCCACAGTTTTGAAGATAGATGGCTTGTTCCTTCTGGACATATTTAGTTATTAGAATAACTTATCGATCCGCCAAAGGAATGAAGAAGATCGGATAAACGGTTTTCGAGTTATGATCAGAAGACAAAATTTCTTTGTACAGAGTATGTTATAGTCGGGCTTGACCGACTTTCTTTCTTGTTTTTGTATGGAGTAAGGTAATGTGCTGTAGTGAGATCCGGATATTATCCAATATCAAATATACCCAGCCCCAAACACTGCCCAAGCTTGTATATTATTTGCTATAAAAACTCCAAAAACCAAGTGTTGTTGGTTTTTATTACTCGACTTTCATACAGCCAAACATGAACGCGGGAGCGATTCTGCAGGTAACGAAAGATCAGGTTGATGGGCTGCACCATCGCCTTTTGCACCTTGGGATTGCGTTTAAAGGACATAGTGTGGTGGATTTTTATATGAAATTTGTTATCTTGAGCCCAACTCTCCATTTCTCTGATTTCGTAGAACTTTATTTTGAGGCCAGGAGGGCAAAGCTTATGTAAAAGTTTACCGGATTGTTATCGATATCAGAAGCGTTTAAGAAAACATCGATCTTGCAATGGTATTTAGCTCTGCTAGGAGGTTATGAACCAGTGTTCCATGTTAATAGATTCTCGAAGTTTTTTGAACGACACTTAGGTAATATTTTGCATAGCTTTTATATGTCTTTGAAATACCTTTCAGAGGATAACGATGTACAGAGCTATCTCCGAAATGTTGTAAACGATTTTTGATATAATTTGATTCTTCCAACCTTCTGAAACATCAATATTTAAGACTAATTTAAGTAAAATTTTTCTAAATTTCAATTAATTCTTGAAACTTGGCTCGTTTCAAACCAAAACCTTCAACCAAAAGCGCCAAAATCTAAAATTTTCATACATTAATCATTGATAAACTTCTGTTCCAAGCCCCAATATGAACTTTTGCAAAAGATTGTTAGAATCATGCACTTAAATCAGAGATGGGCGCGTCGCGACGTTCCTATGCACGCGCTGCCTCGTGTGCATAGGGCCTCTGCACAAAATCACACGTACGCTATAAGCATTGCTTGTATGCATGCTTGTATGCATGCCCATCTCTGACCTAAACCTAACAATTTCAATCTACATCAATTCGAGACTTAAATCAAACACAAAATATAAACCGTATAAATATCACTCCAAACGAAACAACTTAAGGCAGAGCCATAAACGACTTCAAATTGATATGAAAAACGGTAAATGAGAATAAAATAAATCTTAAACTAATATTACCATTTTCTCTTCACTTTTCCATGAATTAATCTCAAAAAAAAAAACCATTATGATGATTGTTTCTTCAAAAAAAAAAACAAAAAATGTTGACCAATTTACATTCTTCTCCCCACCCAACAAAATAACCACAACGAGGCGTTGTCGTCGTTTAGACAAAAAGTTCACCGAAATGTGGGACATTTATCAATTTTTATGACTCCATTTATGGGCTCGAAAAAAAGGGGGGCGAACCATTTGCTTGATATGCAAATAACTGAATTTGTTGTTTTCAACACATATTTTGTGTGAATTTTATGGCCTCACGATTTTCACACAGAACTAATGCAAACTGGACACCGCCGACCAGCCAGCCACACAAATTCTAAAGCATTTGGGAAAGTGTGGCAATTCTATGGCGGCTTTCATTGTGAAACGGAACGGAACGCACCCGGCGGCGGCAACCAAATTTTATATTGAGCTACAAAGATAAAGACAATTATTATCGCCATTATCGCCAGCATCTGTTGTGGCCGTTGCTGCCACTTCCTACGTCCCAATGCCATCGCATACAAATTGGCAATAACCATCAATTGGCAGCTGAAGAGCAGGCGGCATTTGGCCAAAAGGTGCCAGGCAGTGTTTGCATTAGAATGAGCTATGCCGAGGTAGGTAGGTAGGAACAGCCAGCCGCAGCGAGAGCAGCCAGCAATGGATCCGGCAATGTATAGGAATGCCGATTACAGTTTATCGTGCTTTCTTTTGGCTTTGTCTTTGCTTTTGGGAATACTCTATGCGGCTGGCATAAGGACTATTTGGTGTGGCAGGAAGGATAGTTGTTGGTGTTGCATTTGAAATCAGCATTTAATATCCTTTTTTTTACTCTTTACAAAGATCTTAAAGATGGTAAGAGATAGAGGTTTGACGTGTAATGCCCCCTCCAGCCCTCGCAATTTAGAAAAACCTCATATCTCGCTCAGTTTAATAGATAGACAGTTTGTTCTTTTTGGACATATTTAGTAATCGAAATATTGTATCGATCTGCCAAAGGATTGAAAAATATCGGATAAATGGTAATCAAGTTATGAGCAAAAGAATGTTAGCACACACTTTCGCTGATACAGAGTATGGTATAGTCCGGCTTGATCGACTTTCATACTTGTTTGATATTAAAACATCCATTGAGTGTTCAATTGAGCTTAGACTTTCATCCCAAGGAGCAGAAAATCAACAAAATGATTTAAAAAAAAGGTATTATAATATCTAAAATGGATATTATTTACAATCCAGTCCAAATTTGTCTAATAAAACCCATGGAATGATATGAAACTTCCTTCGGCGGCATAAGCTGCATGCATCTAATGATGGGTTTTCGCGTTTTGCTGACACTCTATTGCTTTACTAACCCTTTTACTGAAGTGTTCATCTTTGATCAACCGCTGTATGAACGAGTTTTTAAGAAAACTGCCCACTGCCACACCGGAGACCATTCTGATTTCTCCTAAGAATTTGAAGCTGCAAACTGCTGTCCAATCAGAGCCGATCCAGACAAAGCACGGTCGCCACCAAGACAAAGCACGGTCGCCACCCTGACAAAGCACGGTCGCCATTTAAAAAATCCTTCTAAATTCAGCTACGAACTGCTACTTGATTCAGCATTATTTTCTAAATTCGCCTTTATTTGCTGCTGTTAAGCCTACTGAAATGATTGGTAGGTTCTTGCTAATTCAAAAGCCTATTATAAGGACCTATAGAAATGGTCTTCAACTAACAAAAAATATGTCATTGTCACTTAGTCACTGCTAGTCACAGTGACACATCGTTAGTCACAGTTTAAGTCACTGTTTTGGTCACTGTTAGTCACAGTGACACAGTGTTGGTCACTGTTTTAGTCACTGTTTGAGTCACTGTTTGAGTCTCTGTTTTGGTCACTGTTTTGGTCACTGTTTTAGTCACTGCTTTTGTAAGTCTTTGTCACAGTAACACAGTTTTGTTACTTTTTGGTCACTGTTAGTCACTGTTTTGGTTACGTTTTGTCACAGTGACACAGTTTTGTTACTTTTTAATCACTGTTAGTCACTGTGTAGGTAACTGTTTGTCACAGTAAGACAGTTTTGTTACTTTTTGGTCCACTCTGTTGGTTACTTTTTGATCACTGTTTTGGACCATGTTTTAGATACGGGTTTTATCACTGTTAGTCACTGTTTTAGTCATTGTTAGTCACTGTTTGATGACAGTTTTGTTCAATGTTTTAGACACGATTTTGATCCCTGTATGATCACAGTTTTGGTCCACGTTCCGGCCCCTTACCCACCAACTGATGACACACAAACCACCTGCTGATATGGCAAACATTTACTAATTTGTGGAGAATATATCAGATATTCTATTTATAAGATTGGGTTTTAAGATGTTCAATTATCTGGTCTTTTCTGAAAGTTTCTCGGAATATTTGAATATAGTTTCAACATTGAAATACCCTTTATGAAAGTTTTTATAAACTAAATCTATTCCAAAGAGAATCTAAAGCTTCGACTAGCTAATCCTCAGACAGATTTGTTCGCTCTTAAAGATCGTGTAGCGATCGGCGGCCATAATTGTATTTTCGGCATTCGATTCTATCCAACAAATGCGAATATGTCGACGACTCTCTCGTACACACACACACATCGAGAACAAAGTCTGCAATTTCGACAAATGGCACTCGCACACAGCACGCCACCCCACCGCTCCGCACACTCAACTCAACTCACCCAAAATGCAGCATCCGCCTCAGTTGGTGGTGTCCATTGTTTGGCTCGATTGTTGTTGTTGCTGCTGTTGTTTGCTGGCGGCTTGCTTGTTGCTTCTGTTGCTGTTCTGGCTTTTATTGAATGTATAGGAGCATTCCAGCTAGGCGCATAATTGTAGACTCTGGTATGATAATTTCCAGGCATTGCGCATTCATTTGGCAGAATGTTAAGCCGCAATGTTAGAAATCAGCAGATAAGCTTTATGGGCATAACAGTACATGAATGAGGGAAGATATCCAAGTGTTAAAAGTGGTTTTTTGATTTAAAAAGCTGATACACTTGTGGTTTTCCATCACTTTGATGGAGAGGAGAAGAAATAAGATGTTTATCTTTCTTTGAGCTGTGTTCGCAAGTACTTGAGTCCTTGCGATCCTTACATTTTTAGCCCCTGAGACAGAAAACATAATTTTTGCCAAACTCATTTAATCAATTGAGCTGAGTCCTACGCCGAGCGGAGCGTAACATATCAGCTTTGAGAACTCGAACACACACAGAGCACATAGGTAGTGCGCACATTGAAAGCTTAGCAGAGCAGAGAATTTTGTGTGTAACATTCATAAGCTCAGCTCCGCTGCCTTATAAATACAATATCCGGCTCGAAGGACCAATTTTGCATATTTTACCGATTTATGGTAGTTTCCACTAAAAAGGCAAAAAGTCTACAACTTTATTCTAAAGACGTTTCCTATTCGAAAACAGAACAAGACATGATATACAAAGAGTGGGGCACTGAATGGAGTTCCGACCACATAAAGCATATATATTCTTGATCAGCACGACGAGCTGAGTTGATTTAGCCATGTCCGCCCGTCCGTCCAAGGGTTTCTATGCTATGTCCTCTCTCAGTTTGAAAGCTATCTTCATGAAACTTTGCACTCTAAATCTTGTAGTACAAATACGCTGCACATTTGTCGTAACCGGTCGTATCGGATGACTATAGCGTATAGCTGTCATATGAAAGATCGGTCGAAAAACTAGTTTTAGTGAGAAAAACTTTTTTGTTTTCTAAGAAAACGTCTCAAAACTCAGTATTTCTTAGTTTTCTATGCTTTTCCATGATTTTATTAAGTTTGGTTAAAATCGGACCTCTATATAGTATAGCTGTCATAGAAAAGTAGTGTCTGAAAAGTAGTCTAAGTGCGAAAAACTTGTTTGTTTTAAAGGGAAATGTCTTTAAAACTGGCATGTATTTATTTGTTATGCTTTCAGACAATTTAACAAATTTTTGTCAAAATCGGTTGACTATAGCATATGGCTGTCATAGGAACAATCGGTCGAAAAACTAGTTTTAGTGAGAAAAACTTTTTTGTTTTCAATGGAAACGCCTTCAAACTTTGAATTTCTTAGCAAACTATGCTTTTCCATGATTTCACAAAGTTTGGTCGAAATCGGACATCTATATAGTATAGCTGTCATAGAAAAGTAGTGTCTGAAAAGTAGTCTTAGTGCGAAAAACTTTTTTGTTTTCAATGGAAACTCCTCCAAACTTTGTATTTCTTAGTTATTTATGCGTTCCCATGATTTCACAAAGTTTGGTCGAAATCGGACCTCTATATAGTATAGCTGTCATAGAAAAGTAGTGTCTGAAAAGTAGTCTTAGTGCAAAAAACTTTTTTTGTTTTCAATGGAAACTCCTCCAAACTTTGTATTTCTTAGTTTTCTATGCTTTTCCATTATTTTACTAAGTTTGGTTAAAATCGGACCTCTATATAGTATAGCTGTCATAGAAAAGTAGTGTCTGAAAAGTAGTCTTAGTGCGAAAAACTTTTTTGTTTTAAAGGGAAATGTCCTTAAAATTGGCATTTATTTATTTGATATGGTTTTTTAACAATTCTACAAAGTTTTATCAAAATCGGTTGACTATCGCATATAGCTGCAGTACGAATGATTGTTCGAAAAAGACGTTCTATTGAGAAAAACTTTTTTGTTTTAAATGGATTCGACTCAAAATTTTGTATATGTTCCTTTGGTAGGCTTTTGCATGATTCCACTAAGTTTGATCGAAATCGAACATTTATATATTATGGCTTCTATAGAAAAGAAAGGTCCAAAATGTAAGAGAAGTTTCCAAATCTGAAACAAGCTTGAGATGGGTATGGTATACACCGACCTTAATGCTTAAATTTGTGGCTCAATGTCTTAGAGTTTCGGAGATTGAAGCGTTTATACGGACAGACAGACGGACGGACAGACTTGTCTATATCGACTCGGCTGTTGATGCTGTTTAAGAATATATTTATTCTTTATGTGGTCGGGAATGTTTTCTTCTTCCTGTTTTACATACATTCGCACAACTTCATGATCTCCCTTTGCCCATTTGTAATGGGAACATTGTATAAAAACGTATACAAACTTCGGTAGAGCCAAACTTAACTTTCCTCTCTTTATACCCTTGCAAAGGGTATTATAATTTTGCCCAGAAGTTTGCAACGCATAGAAATATTCATTTCCGACCCCATAAACTATATATATTCTTGATCAGGGTGACGAGCTGAGTCGATTGAGCTTTGTCCGTCCGTCTGTCCGTCTGTCTGTCTGTCTGTCTGTCTGTTTCTACGCGAACTAGTCTCTCAGTTTTAATGCTATCGAGCTGAAATTTTGCACAGAGTCTTCTTTTTGCTGCACACTACTAATATGTCGGAACCGACCGGATCGGATGACTATATCTCATAGCTCTCATAGGAACAATCGGTCGGAAAACTAGTTTTAGTATGAAAAACTTTTTTCTTTTCAATGGAAACGTCTCCACACTTTGTAATCGTAGGTTTTCTATGTTTTTTTTATAATCCTACCAGCTTATATTAAAATCGGACAACTATATGGTATAGCTGTCATACAAAAGATAGGTCTGAAAAACAGTCTTAGTTAGAAAAACTTTTTTGTTTTTAATGGTAGCATCCTGTAACTTTGTATTTGTTTGTTTATCGGGCTTTTACACAATTCTACAAGTTTTTGTCCAAATCGGATGACTATAACATATAGCTCCCATACGAACGATCAGTCGGAAAATGGGAAAAAAGTATTTTTTGAATATATTTAAGCGAGCACTTGCAAGGGTATAAAAACTTCGGCACAGACGAAGTTAGCTTGGCTTTCTCGTTTAAATTTATATAACATATTTTCAATTGACTCTTCAGTATTATCGTCATTTAATTTAAGTCCTGCGATTCCCCTTGATGTTCTAATGAGACTAGAATAATCAGAATCGAGTCACTCTGTTAAAAGCTCCTATATACAGGGTGCGCCATATAAAGTGTCCGTATGGCAACACTTAATAAATATAAAAACAAACAACCGATTGCTATATGTTGATCTTGTTCCTTTAATTTGGTACTGTACAATTTATTTCGACTACTTTTTGAACACAACATCAATCAAGTGGCCGCCTTTATTGGCCACAACAAAATGTGCCCTTTTTGCGGCATTTTCCATCACTTTTTCGAGTCTCAGTCGATAAAGTGGCGATTTCGGCACGAATGTTGGCCTTAAGCTCTTCAATGGTCTGTGGATCGCTGGCGTAAACCTTGCTTTTTAAATAGCCCCACAATAAGAAGTCTGGGGCGGTCAAATCTGGAGATCTGGGTGGCCAGTCAATATCGCCTCTTTTTGATACCAGGCGTCCAGGGACGTGTAAAGGTATTTCATGGATGCGGTGTGGATTTTCCGTGCCCCATATGCGACAATTTTGCTTATTAACACCACCAGAAAGCGTGAAATGGTCCTCATCGGTCATCAAAATTTGTTAGCACAATTGAACGATTATTTTCGATGAACAGCGTCACTATTTCGGCACGTTGTTTTGGTGTGAAGCGTTCCATGGTCAAAATTGTACTAGATTGATGTTTCCAAAACATGCTTAACAAAAGCAGTGTTGCCATACCGACACTTTATATGGCGCACCCTGTAGAGGTTTTAGCAAACGGTTTGGTAGAACTACATGGAACAGCTACAGCAGCTATGAGAATCAGTTTTGCGAGCAGCAAAAGGATCAAATGCTATAGCTATATGAGCTAAATGATAATCTAAGCCTGCTATAGATAATAACTGTATAACTCTAGATAGTATTTTGATATGAGTTTATTGTAGGCTATTTCTAAAGTGCTGGAAAGCATAAAGCAATAGCGCTTCAGTTAACAAGAAAGAAAGTCGGTCAAGCCTGACTATAACATACTCTGTACCAAGAAAATTTGACTTTTGATCATAACTCGAAAACCGTTCATCCGATCTTCTTCATTCTATTGGCGGATCGATAAGTTATTCTAATAACTAAATATGTCCAGAAGGAACAAGCCATCTATCTTCAAAACTGTGGGAGATATGACGTTTTTTCTAAATTGCGGGGGCGGGAGGGGGCGTGGCCAAAATTGAAAATAAACTTGATCTGCCTGCAGACATAAGAAGCATATGTCCCATACACGTCAAACCTCTATCTCTTACCATCTCTGAGATCTGTGCGTTCATACGGACAGACAGACAGACGGACAGACGGACATGGCTATATCGACTCGGCTGTTGATGCTGATCAAGAATATATATACTTTATGGGGTCGGAGATGCTTCCTTCTGGATGTTACATACTTTTGCACAAACTTATAATACTCTATGTACCTACGGTACAGAGTATAAAAATGTTGTGCTACTCATACAACTCTGCTCCTATCACTTTCGGAGCAGAAGCAGGTGCAAACATTTAAAACTAGGAAATATCATAGCATTCTTAAACACTGGAGAATTGACACAAATTCACTTCGCTTCTTAACATTTCGAGCATCAAAAACGTCAACAGGCCTTCATTTAGTAAGAGTGAACCACAGAAGCGAACCGAAGCTGCGATGTCATGAACCGAACCGCTGCGGCGGTGTGAACCGATTGGCTTACATCTCTGTTAAGCTCTACCGGTAGTCGATTTAAAGCTCTAAATTATTTGCTTACCTCCTTTCTCTTTTCCAACTTCATCAACTTGACACTTAAACAGTTATGACGTTTGTGTCAAAGTCAAACTACTTAACAATATTTGTTCTACCGTCTGCAGAAGTCTCCGTTCACACAGACACACATTGACTTGTACACTTTATGTCTTTTTTAATTGAAAACTTAAATTTGAAGCGACATGGAAAGGCTTTTATCTGCGCCGTACAACTCCCTCCGCCCCCTCCCCCCTTCCAACCAAGCGGCCCTAAGCCACAGTTGCAGCTATATATATTGCACTCTCTGTCTACTACACGGGCCACGGCTACTGTCTGCTTGTCAGCGCTGGAGCTTGAAATGATGTTGATGATAAATAGAATAACGAGTTGGCATTAAAATGATGACAGCCTGTCGTCTGCCCTACCCCACCCCACCCCATCCCCCCCATCAGCCAGCTGACAATGACATCCATGTTGGCGCTTATTAATAATTAGGTTGACTTTTCGGGCTGACTGTAATTAGAAAACTTTCCAAGGAAGTGGCAGCTAGTTACAGCAAATGAACAATGCCTTCAATGCAGATTCATTAACTTAAACGGCAGTCAAGTGCCTTCTCCTTTGCTTGTAATTACCCATCGGGTTATATTATTTCCCTCTGCCTTTTCTTTTTTTGGCACAATCTTGACCACCTCATAAAACTGTTGAAAGCGGCGGGTATCAAAGTTTCCGACAAATTGCATGTTTCGGATTCTCATCCTCCATTGAAAACGAGTTCATTTAGACCACATTTCGATCGAGACTCATTTCAATAAAGTGTTTTTTTTTGTTCCTGCTGCCTCCACTCATATTACATGGGGCTTTCGGTCATAATCATTACCGGAAGGCGAGTGGTTAAAACACAAAAAGAAAAAAAAAATGAGAGCTTGTTATTGAAATAATCATGTAGCGCGAAATACAAAAAACAGAAAAATGGGGTTTATTGAAATACTTCACGGTGTACACAAATTCGTTTTTTTCTTTTTGTAGAAGTGCTTACTGGGCGTGAAGCCATAACCGGGAGGAGCCCAGAAGTCGTTAGAGAAATCGTTTTGGGGCCAAGAGAAGAACAGGTGGTGCAAGATCCAGAGTAGAAAGCCTGGGCAGACGGGAAAGCCTTAACCGTAGTAGATGAAGGTCCAAGAGGTTCGGTTCAGAAATGCCAGTTTGTGTACTATAGTCGAGCAGTACTTCACGCAGTTCGCTAGGAGCCACACCTTAAGGTGGGTTCTTCCAGTCTCTGCAGCTTAGGGTCTACAGCTCGATGTCTAGGATTTTAGATTCTTCTAGAGCCTAGGGTTTGGGGTCTAAGGTCTACGGTTCAGTGTCCAGCATCCTTCTGCGGTCTAGGGTTTTCTATTGTCTCAGGTCTAGAGCCTGTGCTCTATGGTCGAGGGTCTTCTAAGGTCTAAGCTCTTCTAGTGTTTCCTGTCTATGGTCTGTCACAGTCGAGAGTCTTTGGTCTTCTGGAGTCTGCAATCTAGGGTTTTCTTTAGTCTCCGCTCTCAGACACTAGATCTATGATGATCAAGGGTCTTCTACTGCTTAGGGTCTTCCAGTGTCCTGGGTGGTCTAGTGACTAGATTCTTTAAGTGTCTTTGGACTAGAGTCTTCAAGTGTTTAGTGACTAAGTTCGGAGTTAATAGTCTTCGATGGTCAGAGCTCTAAGGTCAAGGGTCTTAAGTCTGATATGTCTTCTAGTGTTCGGTCTTGGGTGTCCAAGATTAAATGTTAAACGTCTGGGGTCCAGGGTCGAAGGTCTAAGCTCTAGGGTCTAAAGTCTAGGATCTGAGGTTGAGGTTATAGAATATAAGGACTTATAGTGCCCAGGGTCAAGTGTCTCTGGTCTAAGGGCCGGGTCTAGAGTCTTTTAGTGTCTAGGGTCTTATGTCTAAGGTCCTCTAGTATTTCCGATTAGAGTTAGAAGTAATATGGACAAAGGACTTCTAGTGTTCAGGGTCAAGTATCTCAGGTCTAAGAGCCGGCATCTAGAGTCTTCGGTCTAGGTTCTTCTAGTGTCCTGAGTTCTTGGGTCTAGAGGTTCGGGGCTTACGGATCAAGATCTAGTGACTTCTAATGTGTTCGGTCTTGGGTCTCCAGGGTTAAGTGTTAAACGTCTATGGTCTAGGGTCGAAGGTCTAAGTTTTAGGGTCTCAAGTCTAGGAACTGAGGTCGAGGTTATAGAATATAAGGACTTATAGTGCCCAGTGTGAAGTGTCTCTGGTCTAAGGGCCGGGGCTAGAGTCTTCTAGTGTCTAGGGGCTGCTAAAGTCTTGGGTCTAGGGTCTTCTAGTGTTCAGAGCCTAAGGTCTTGGGTCTAGAGGTTCGGGGCCAACGGATTAACCTCTATTGTCTTATAATTTGTACGGTTTGGGTCTCGAATCTGCTAGCGTCCAGGGTTTAGTGATACACTCGTGGGGTCTAGGCTCGAAGGTATAGAATCTCACGTCTAAGGTCCAGTTTAGGATCTGAGGTCGAGGTTATAAAATCTAAGGTCTTCTAGTGCGTGCCCAGGGACAAGTGTCTCAGGTCTAAGGTCCGAGGTCTAGAGTCTTCAAGTGTTTAGGGGCTTCTAGTGTCTTCGGTCTATGGTCTTCTGGTGTCCAGGGTCTAAGGGTTTGGGTCTAAATTTGTGGGGTCTACAGATGAAGATCTTGGGTCTTCTAATATGTTCGGTTTGGGTCTCGATTCTTCCAGCGTCCAGGGTTCAGTATTAAATGTAGGATCTTATGTCTAGGTCTAGGTCTTAGTGTTTGCGGTCTAGGTTTTGTGGTCGAGTATAAAGACTCATTACTTCTAGTGTCCTGGGTCAAGTGCCTCTGGTCTAGGAGACGGGTTCAACTCTAAGGTATGGGGTCTTCTAATGTCTAACATCCGTGGTGAGGGTCTTAGAGTGTCCAAAGGCTTCTTGTATCTTCGGTCTAGGGTCTTGTTGTGTAAAAAGTAAAAGGTCTGGGTTTTAGGATTGTAGGATCTAAGATCTGGGACTTCTAGTGTCTTCAGTCTAGGGTTTGGGGACTGGTGTCCAGTGTTTAAGGTCAGGGTCCAAAGATCCATGGTAGTTTTAAGGGGCTTCTTATATCTTTGTTGTAGAGTCTTTTGAAGTCCAGAGTCAGGGTCTGAGTTTAAGAGTCGATAGTCTGAGTTGAGGGTCTTCAATGGTCTGAGCTCTAAGGTCTATGGTCTGATGTCTAAAGTTAAGGATCTGGGGTCTTCAAGTGTGTTCGGTCTTGGCTCTCGGTTCTTCTGATGCTCATGACTTGGTTTAACTTGTGGTCCGAGGTTTAGGTCTGCAATTTTAGGCTTGACTTGATTTTCTCCTATTCTCTTTCAACTGATAAACCAATTCAATTATCTCTTTAGCCTCGCTATTTCTCTCTCCATCTCTCTCTCTCTGTAGTCTCCCGACATAGCTAGCAGCTGTCCAATTTCTTAAATGTCCCACTACCAGACACTGTAGGGACCATCCCAGACCCTGGGCCGCCGCCTGCCTGCCGTCGTCAATGTCAGTGCCTCAAAAGTTGTCAAATATCAGTTATCAGCAGGCAAAGTAACATGCTGCAAACACACACAGAACACGGAGTGCCACATAGTCACATATTGAAGTCCAGCTTGGATCAGGGAACGGCGTTCTGACTGACTGACAGTTGACAGTTCAGCCGGGGACAGGCCCTGGACTGGGCACCCTTTGGCAGTTGATTCAAGCCAGCCAAGCTGTCTGCCGAGACATTGTTGTTGCTGCTGTTACTATTATTGCCATAAAGATAAAAAGGGGCCACATTTGACAATTAAAGCAAAACAAAGTGTGGCAACTTATCGCCAAAGAGCTGCCAATGAAATGAGCTGGATGGAGGCAAACGGGAACTGTTGTTTACATTGAATGAATTGATTGAGTTGGGACAAAAAAGTCAACGAAAGCCAGCCCAGTTTTATCAGTCAATTTCGCTTGACTTGTGATTTGGTTTGACCCAAAGTAGGTGAAATGGTGGGGAGGAGCTGAGATGATGGTGTTCGGTCGTTTTGATAACATGGCACTAGCTGGTTGGGTTCAAAACCTTAGATAAGAATGACTTTCTCGAAAAACTGTATAAGTGTAGGGAAAATTGAAAGACGTAACAAACTAACTAACATACTATCTGTATGATCTATTAGGTTTATCTATAGGATTATCTAACGTGGATCTCCAAATAAGCAGTAAAAGTTCACCAAAACCAATTCGATTTGTAAAACGAGAACATGAGAACACAGCTCTTGTGAAGAGTCATTGTTGACCCGTCTTTCCTATCAGTTTCGAGTCATTTTCGAGTCATTTGCGTGTCTTTTTCAATTCTTATGAGTCATTTTCGTGTCTTTCCTTAATCGCACATGTTAGTCATCTCTTTTTACTCATCAAACTGAATTGAAAAAGATTCATTAAATTGATATGGTTGAAATCGTCTTGGGTGGGAAGTTGTGTGACACATCCCAGCAAACATTTTATGCAATTTTGGATCACACTAGAGTTTTTTTCGAATCGTGGGTCTGAAAAAATAGTCATTAGTCGGGAGAAAATTGTACCCAAGCAGCGTCTCTTCTTGAAGAGTCCTTTTTAGCCCGTTCTTCTGTAAAGTTTCGACTCATTTGCCAATCTTTTTAAGTTCTTTCAGTTCTTCTGTTCGGTTTTGAGTCATTTGCGAGCTTGTTTTAGAGTCGTATTTCATTGAATCCCATTTTGAGCATAGTCAAGAGCCACTTACGAGTCTTTGAATCACACATAAAGGTATTCTCTTATCAATCATCGAAAGGGCTGGAAAAAGACTCATTTAAGTGATATTTGATGAAACGATCTTCCAAATGTTGGCTGGGATTGTCCAAACAAAGTTTTCTTAAATCAGATGTGGGATTTCTGAAGTACTTGCAAAATCATAAAGCATTTTTATAGTTTGCACTGGCAAAACTGGAAATATTTGTGTTAAAAATCGCAAATAACAGAACAGAAACAGAAAAAAATAATCAAATATAAGCGCAAATATTTGCTCCTAATAAATTTGCAACTAATAAGCGCAAATATTTGCTCTTAAAAGTTTTGCAAGAAGAAAAGCACAAATATTTGCTTTTAAAAAGTTTTCTCAAACTGCTTACAAAGGCAAAATCGCAAAATCTTTGCATTTTTAAAGTTTGCACTGCCAAAAGTGGAAATATTTGTGTTCAAACTCGCAAATATTTGCACTTTAAAAATTTGCAAATGCAAAAGTGAACAGAAAGTGGAAGAAAAGCTACCATATTAGTTCATAAAAATAAGCAAATATAAGCGCAAATATTTGCTCCTAATAAATTTGTACAAAATAAGTGCAAATATTTGCTCTTAAAAGTTTTGCAAGCAGAAAAGGACAAATATTTTTGCTATTAAAACGTTTTCTCGAACTATTTCCAAAGGCAAAAGCGCAAGATCTTTGCATTTTTAAAGTTTGCACTGCCAAAAGTGGAAATATTTGTGTTCAAACTCGCAAATATTTGCACTTTAAAAATTTGCAAAGGCAAAAGTGAACAGAAAGTGGAAGAAAAGCGACCATATTTTACAAAAATATAAGAAAAGATAAGCGCAAATATTTGCTCCTAATAAATTTGTACAAAATAAGTGCAAATATTTGCTCTTAAATGTTTTGCAAGGAGAAAAGTACAAATATTTGCTCTTAAAAAAATTTCTCGAACTATTTCCAAAGGCAAAAGCGCTCAATCGAAGCATTTTGAAAGTTTACAAATGGCAAAAATGCAAATATTTGCTCTCGCAAACGCAAATATTTGCTTCTTAAAAATTTTCCCAGTCCAAAACGCCAAATTATTTGCTCTTAAATGATTGGCAAAGGCAAAAGTGGATGGCAATTCGAAAGGAAAATAGTCAAAGAAAAGTGCAAATAATAAATTTTGCAAAAATTAGGCGCAAATATTTGGCTCTTGTAAAATTTGCAACGACAAAAGCGCAAATATTTGCTCTAAAAATTTTGTTGTAAAGTGGAAAACACAAATATTTCATCTTGAACCATTAGCAAATGCAAAACCGTATAAGATGGCAAGTACGTAAATATTTGCTCCTGAAAAATTTGCTCAAATATTTCTCCTCCGCTAACTATTTGAGTTTGTACTCACACAGTTTGGGGCAAATATTATAGCACATTTCTTTGACAATTCGGTTAAATTGACAAACGGGCAAACAGTTTGATTTTGTTCAAATAACTTGGCCTAGGCATATTTCACTTTTTGATGCTGCGAATTTGCAGATTTATAGTCAGTCGAGCAAAATCGAAATAAACGAAAAGTTTTAATGACAAAGGTTTCAAAGGTTATACAATTTTTATGATTTTTTATGATATCCAAAGTAAATAGATGACTTCTTATACACTTTTCAAATTGTATACCAAGGCTTATCACGACTTTCGACTGTAGCTTGCATAGCTTAGAAAATTGCACATAAATAGGAGCGGAAATAGCTCAACTGGATGCATCAATCACAGGAATCAAGTTTCTCATAGTAAAAATACAACTAAAAGTGCAAGAGTTTAATGAGCAACAAATTAATGTAAAGCGGAAATTTCAAAGTGCGCTGAGCGTGAGAAAACCTGGGCACACACACAGCATATAAATGTAGAATTGAGGGTACACCTTGGAAATTGCTACTCGAATTTGCATGACAGT
Organism: Lordiphosa fenestrarum; assembly: GCA_035044985.1. Classification (NCBI taxonomy): domain Eukaryota; kingdom Metazoa; phylum Arthropoda; class Insecta; order Diptera; family Drosophilidae; genus Lordiphosa; species Lordiphosa fenestrarum. The sequence continues at coordinate 38,338 of JAWNNO010001055.1, read as the reverse complement.
CACTTGTATGGACATAACTCTGCCTGTGGTTCTGGCAACTTTGGTAACAAAGTTGAAGCTAATTTAATGGCAATTTGCGCTATTAATACCAAATTTCAACCGATAGATGGTCCACTCCTTGCAAAAGAAATGCTCAATTATGATAGGTTTTTACTCCAACACAAAACGTCCAACTATTTCTTCCTCCTCATCTTTATTTTGTTTCGAGCGGCCATAAACCAGCTGGCAGGCTAGTTACCGATTTATTGATTTTAATTGCAACCCGAGACGTTTATTTGCAATAAGAATGCGCAAAAAGAAGGCAAATGCGAGAAGCAACGGAGTCCCCACCGAGCGCTGGGGCATATCATGACATTTTATTGTGTTGTCAGACGGAAAAGTGCTTATTACGCATGCGCAACGGCGTCTGATAATTGTGGGGTGCCGCTGCCGGCATAGAGATGCAGGAGGCGCACGAACGGAGCCCGTTTACTTGTCGTTGTTGTTTACGCCAGCGATTGTTTTACAAATTAATATTATTTTATGATATCGCGTTTGTTTTGCTAATTGTTGCATGTGTGGCGTAGATTGCATTTCCCAGAGGTACCCAGCCAAACAGTCCACAGTCCACAGTCTCTACTGTCCACAGACAACTCACCCCGTCCGGTAGCCGGTGCATTTTGACAGTTTTACGAGCTCGACCAGCATTGAAATGAATACCTGCAAGCCAAGAAGGAGACGAGCATAGACAAGGATGAAGACGAAGACGCGTCGCCGCTCTGGGGTAGCCAGCCGGCCGGCCGGCCGGCCGGTAGTGAGTTGTGGCCATGTCCATGGGTTTTGGAATGCGGCAACCACCCAAACATAGGAAGCCTCTAATGAATGTTTAGGCTGGCCATCATAAATTGTTTGCCAGGATGCCAGGAATATGTGGGTATTACTCGGCAGTCAATGAATTGTGAATACCCTGCAAATGGGCAGCCATACCAAAAAGGCCTCTATGTTCAGGCTGCATGTTGATGCATCACGAACTTTTGGTTAGTTGAGAGAAATAGGGCTTTAGGCTTTTTTAAGGTACAAACAAGAAAGAAAGTCGGTCAAGCCCGACTATAACATACTCTGTACCAAGAAAATTTGTCTTTTGATCATAACTCGAAAACCGTTCATCCGATCTTCTTCATTTTTTTGGAGGATCGATAAGTTATCCTAATAACTAAATATGTCCAGAAGGAACAAGCCATCTATCTTCAAAACTGTGGGAGATATGACGTTTTTTCTAAATTGCGGGGGCGGGAGGGGGCGTGGCCAAAATTGAAAATAAACTTGATCTGCCTGCAGACATAAGAAGCATATGTCCCATACACGTCAAACCTCTATCTCTTACCATCTCTGAGATCTGTGCGTTCATACGGACAGACGGACAGACGGACGTGGCTATATCGACTCGGCTGTTGATGCTGATCAAGAATATATATACTTTATGGGGTCGGAGATGCTTCCTTCTGGATGTTACATACTTTTGCACAAACTTATAATACTCTATGTACCTACGGTACAGAGTATAACTAGCAATTCTGGCAGCAGACCAACACTGATAGTTTTTAAGAAATATTCAAAAATAATAAAATAAGTTTAAAAATAGTTAAAAATATGTTAAAATAGCCCAATCAATCACCAAGTTGGGGAAACAATGCAATTGGAATGGATAGTTTTTAATCTCCTTTTTTATACCCTTGCAAAGGGTGTTTTAATTTTGCCCCAGACGCATAGAAATATTCATTTCCGACGCCATAAACTATATATATTCTTGATCAGGGGGACGAGTTGAGTCGATTGAGCTTTGTCCGTCCGTCTGCCCATCTGTCTGTCTGTTTCTACGCGTACCAGTCTCTCAGTTTTAAAGCTATCGAGCTGAAATTTTGCACAGAGTCTTCTTTTTGGTGCACACTACTAATATGTTGGAACCCACCGGATCGGATGACTATATCTCATAGGAACAATCGATCGGAAAACTAGTTTTAGTATAAAAAAGTTTTTTCTTTTCAATGGAAACGTCTCCAAACTTTGTATTCATAGGTTTTCTATGTTTTTTCATAATTTTGCCAAGTTTGATAAAAATCGGACAACTATATGGTATAGCTGCCTTACAAAAGATAGTTCTGAAAAACAGTCTTAGTTAGAAAAACTTTTTTGTTTTTAATGGTAGCAACCTGCAAATTTGTATTTGTTTGTTTTACATGTTTTCACCTAATTTTACAAATTTTTGTCCAAATCGGATGACTATATCATATAGCTCTCATACGAACGATCGGTCGGAAAATGGGAAAAAGAGTATTCGGCACAGATGAAGTTAGCTTAGCTTTCTCGTTTGATATTAAAATACTCATTTTGTATATCCTTTGGATGACTAGCAGCTCTGTTGGATGCAAATTTAAGATCCATTTAACATTAAACGCAATATAATATGAAATTTCGCTGATGCACAGCACCTTTCAGGCTTCTGTACTTAGTTACAAGCGAAAGTGGTGGACCTAATGTCAGTCTGTTGCCATTTTTACTTAATTGCGAGTGTTTTTGCGATTTAATGATTCGTCAGTAACAGCAAATTGGCTTCAAACATTCTGTATGCTACGGATTATACATGGTAATTTATAGTGGTTCAGTTAGATCACAAACATAGTATACACTTAGGTATTTATTCTTAAAGATAACATAAAAAAACCTCAGCTAACAACAACTCTGATGCAAAGGATCGGCAATGAGTTAACACTTGATTAGCTGGAAAGTTTCTAAAATTGTAAATTCGCAAGAGGCTCTTACGTTCTACCAGAGGTACACAGAGTATATACAGTTTGTGCAAAACTATGCAAAAGTTAGAAGAAAGCGTCTCCCACCGTATAAAGTATACTTCTGTGTATTCATGAACAGCATTAACAGTCGAGTCCAAATAGAAGAGAGAACGTTAAACGTGACATGTGGCAAAAATGAGAAACCGCTCATTTCGAAAATGAGCAATGCAAATGCGTAAAATCCACCTAGATTTGCAAAAACAGGAACATAAGAAAACGGCCCTTCAAGTATTTCCTAATAACTTCTACATGTCTCATACAGCAACCACTGAATACCACACGAAAAATTGGGTCTTGTACATTAACGTTTAGATATTGACAACCTACATGGAAAAACATGTTTAGATTCTTAACGAGAATTCTAGCTTACAATCTGTACTGAATGGCTATGTTTAGGCTATGTTCATGTATAGTAGAAAGTTGTTCTCCACAAGCAACATTTCTACATTTTCTAAATAAAAGTTAGGGATTTCAAATGCTACCTATAGAAAATCTACGCGAAACGTGTAGTTGATCCATTCTCTCATTGTCGCTTGTCGCTTCTCTTTATTACAGTGAATTGTGGTAATGCCGCGCGAGTGCTTGAAAGTCATATGGGCTGAGATGCCGCCATTTGTGCTTGAATTGCAGAGACAAGCTGAGTGAGTTGTTGTGAGTTCGAACACGAGAAAAGGTGAGTGCAAAAAATATACAATTAAATTGTAGGCTTTTCAGAAGAAAGCCTTCGCCCTTTCCATGTCCCTTCCTCCGGTCCTCCTCGCCACATTCCCTTGTGTTAATAGTCTAATAAGTAGACAGCGGGTTTTGCATATTTTAAAACCGATTTCAAACCTAGTAGACTCGGAAAAATGTATATTAAACAAATCAAGTCATCTTGGAATTGAGTTCAAAATTTGTTGAATTTCATTAACTTAATTAGTCAGCACATCATTTAGTGTTGAGCAGACTTACTTTGGCTTACTTGAATGAAAATCCCTGTCAAACATATAGAGAACCTAAATTTCTATGTAGTTTTCACATATTTTGTTTTCTCTGTGTATATTATAGTCGGGCTGGACCCATTTTCTAACATATTTGAAGCAATGCTGCAAAGCCGTTTTTAATCAAACCGGTTCAAACTCAGAATTCTGACTTTTATGTTGCTGTGAAACGAATCTTGAGTCGAACTTCTTTAGATGTGAAAGCTGAACCCGAAGCTATACCAAACCTCAAAAAAGTTAGACCTTCTGCCTAGCGATGTCATTTGTTATACTCTGTACCGTAGGTACATAGAGTATTATAAGTTTGTGCAAAAGTATGTAACATCCAGAAGGAAGCATCTCCGACCCCATAAAGTATATATATTCTTGATCAGCATCAACAGCCGAGTCGATATAGCCATGTCCGTCTGTCCGTCTGTCTGTCCGTATGAACGCACAGATCTCAGAGATGGTAAGAGATAGAGGTTTGACGTGTATGGGACATATGCTTCTTATGTCTGCAGGCAGATCAAGTTTATTTTCAATTTTGGCCACGCCCCCTCCCGCCCCCGCAATTTAGAAAAACGTCATGTCTCCCACAGTTTTGAAGATAGATGGCTTGTTCCTTCTGGACATATTTAGTTATTAGGATAACTTATCGATTCGCCAAAGGAATGAAGAAGATCGGACGAACGGTTTTCGAGTTATGATCAAAAGACAAATTTTCTTGGTACAGAGTATGTTATAGTCGGGCTTGACCGACTTTCTTTCTTGTTTTTTGGTTGGTTTCTTTCTTTTTCATTAAAAAGCAAGACCTCTTACACAGCAGGCACACACACACTACCCGCTGCACCACACCCGGACATAATTGTTATTAATCTGCCTTTAAAATTGTGCAAGATAAGAGGACTTTCTAAATAGGCAAGGGTGTATGCAGTCTAAATTATAGAGGGGGAATAGGTTAATATCTTTTTAGATAAAGAAAAGAATATCTTTTCAGATCAAACAAAAAATGGAAATATTTTCTAGGTGTTTTAGAAAGTGTGCAAAAGTCTCGTATTAAATTTACAAATCACAAACTGAACCGAAAAACTATGTAAATCCCCGAACCGGCGGTTTACAAAACTGTGTGGAACAGTGAACCCAACCAGTTCTGTTTGCATGCCTGTCATTAACAGCCCTGCGGATCTATTCCCGTAGGTCTGTCTGATTGAACACCAAGATAACCATTAACCATTGGTCTACACCTGCTTTGGGCATTTAGTGGACCTTTGTGCGCCCTCAGCTCAGCTGGAAACAAAGTTAACCTTTTGCTGCATATTTTGTCAACATCTCTGTTAACTTAACATACTGTTAATGGTATGTTAATTGATGTATATGAAACTTCTCTCCCTCTCAAAGCTACCCGCTTTCTGTGAGTGCGCCTTAAAACTGATACCGATTATTTGGAGCTCAAAAAGAAAAAAACGACTGCCACGACGATGCGTGTCATCGTTGGATCGCTCGATCGATGAGTCGTGCGACCACCGGGCTAACAGCAGCTCCTTAAAAAGTGTGTGTGTGCACCTTTTAATCGGTTCGAATGACATCTTGAATGATGCCTCACTTATGTGTGAACCTACCGGGCGGCTGTCAACCAACTGCCTCGGCCTGTTTGTAGCGATCGATAAAGATGATCTCGTGGTCGTCGCCGTCGCCGACGTCCAATAGAAATGTTTTGTGGCATTGCTCTGGGATTGACCGAACACTGTGAACACATTTTGTTGATCATGATTTTCTCTGCTGACAAGATGTCACCGCCGGCGTTCGACGTGCAGAGGAGCTAGAATGTTGCCTGGCATGTTGCGTCCTTGTTGAGCAAGATTCTGTGTTGGGTTTGCTTTTTTTTTGTTCTTGTGGCCAGCCCCTTGTCTCATCACTTTCGAGATTGCAGATCATAGATCAGCTGGGCAGCGATTTTTTCGCTCCACCAATTGGGAGCACATTACCTGCTAGATGGGCTGGCAACTGATAAGCGTGCAGATTGGCCAGATCGTGCGGTGTTTGCAGGTGCCGATCGTGGCCTGGAATTCGTTGGGAATTTTAATCAGGCCTCTTTTCAATTACATGCCCGGGTTAAAGATCGTGGCGTCGGATGCGTGGGCCATAGCCGCTCAATCAGAGCGTAAAGTAATCCGCCCCTTAGTTTCTGCCTTTTGATGAGCGACCGCAATCGCTGAGCCTGGTGACAGGCGCTTGGTAAATGGTTTCCGGCAACACTTTTGATTGCAATTAAAAAAAATGAAAAACAAGCAGAAAAAAGGGCTGCCGTGCTCTCCATCGAGGCCATAGATATGTCTGTGTATCGCTGTTAGCTGCCGTTTTCGTTTACGTTTAGCCAATGGCGCACAATTGTGCGATTAATCATTGCGCGCTCAGTGAGTTGTCAGCTGTGACTGGAGACTCTCCGACTGGAGTCGGAGTCGAAGTCGGAGTCTTCTGTGCCGCCGCCTCAAAAGATCGCATCGTTCGTCACAAGCGATTGGACAACCGTTCCCAGTCCTGGGGCCAGCCAAATGGGCGCTGAGAGAACGGCCGAATGCATTTCAAATGTACAAACACTTTTTCTGTTATCAAACGCTGATCGAAGGGCGGGTATATCTGTTATTTAAGGGCACTCGAATGCGTATTGAAGTGCACTGAGTCGCTGAGCAAAAGTCACTGAACAAAAGTCCCTATTTAATAGCTGAGCATAGATCACTCAATGAGGGGTTACACACTCAATGAGCGATTACTGAACAAAAGTCACTATGCCGGAGTCACTGTCCAACAGTCACTGAGCAAGAGTCACTAAAAAAATAGCTGAAATACAACCACTTGAAAGTTATATTATTTCGTTTAACTTTATAAGAAGCTCTCAACAGAAGTCACTAGACAAAAGTCACTGAATTTCTGTACAAGAGTCACTGCTCAATAGTCAGTAAAAAGGCAACTGCACAAGAGTCACTAAGAAGTTAATAAACAATTCTTCCCTCAGCCAGAGTCACTGAACAAGAGTCCACCCACAAGAGTAACTAAAATGTCACTGAGGTGAACAAAAGTCACCAAAAAGTCACTGAACAAGAGTCACTATACTAGAGTTTCTGCATAGAAGATCTTGGATACGAGATAGATTCACTACAAAGATAACAACAAGAGTCACTATGCCAGAGTCTCCGAACAAGAGTCACAGAGAAAAAGTCACTTAAGAAAAGCGACTAAAATGGACAAGAATCGCTAAGCATGAGTCCCTTAGGAAGAGCCACTAAAATACGAATCACTGACCAGTATCACTAATCCAGGGCCATTACAGTCACTGAAAAAGAGTCACTAAAAAACTCACAAGAGTCATAAAAAGTTCTCTGCACCAGATTCACTGAGCAATAGTCACTTAATAAGTCTCTGAACCAAAAGTGACTGATAGGAGTCACTATGCCAGAGTCACTGAACAAGACTCAGTAAAGAGATCACAGCAAGAGTCATTATTCTAGAATCTCTGAACAAAAGTCACAGAGGAAAGGTCACTTAAGAAAAGTCTCTTAAAAGGATTGACTGGAAAAGAATCACGGAGAAAGAATCACTCAAGAAAAGCAACTGAAAAAAATCACTAAATACAAACCAGTGACCAGAGACACTTATCAAGAGCCATTGCATAAAAGTCACTGTACAAGAGTCATGGAACAAGAGTCACTGAATAAGAGACACTTAAAGGGTCACAACAAGAGACATAACCAAAATCACTGCACAAGAGTCACCGTACTATAGACAGCAACCTTTAGTCGCTGAGTAAAAAGCACTAAAAGTCATTGAACAAGAGTCACTATGCCAAAATCACTGAACAAGTGTCACTAATAAGGTCACAGATAGGCTTATAAAATTCACTGCAGAAGAGTCACTGATCAAGAGTCACTAAACAAAAGTCACTGAACCAGAGTCACTATACCAGAGTCACTGAACAAGAGTCAGAGAGTAAGTGTCACTTAAGAAGAGCCACTGAAAAGATTCACTGAACATGAATCACTGACCAGAGTCACTTAGCATGAGCCACTGCACAAAAGTTACTGAATAAAAGTCACTGAGCGAAAACCACTAGGCACGAGCCAGTGAACAAGTCACTGGTTCAGAGCCACTGTACAAAAGTCACTGAATAAGAGTCACTGAACGAAAATCACTAAGAAAGAGCCAGTAAACAAGTTACTTAAAAGCCACTGAGCGAGAGTCAGTGAACAAGTCACTGAAAAGTCGCTGATTCAAAGCCAGTGAACAAGAGTCACTGAATAAGTCACTGACCAAAAGTCACTGAACAGGGAGCACTGCTTGAAACGAATTGAAAGGAGAGCAAGTTTACTTAAACAGTTCAGAAAACGACTCAAATTTTGATAAGAACCCAGCATTATCATAAAGTCCGAAGCTTCTTTGAGTCTATTATGGCTTCTTAGATTGCAGCGGCTCTAAAAAGAAATGATTTCCGACTCGGTGAGAGTGTTCAAGCTTCGACTTTCACAGCCATAATTCCCCTTGTTTCTATTTCTATTGGATATTTTCTATGGGCCGCCATTCATGCGTTAAGAATGGCCAGTGACTCTTTATTTTGTTGTTTTTTGTTTTTTTTTGTTTCATCGATTTGCAGCGCCGTCAATTTGCTGTCTGTCTCCCTCCACCAAACTAAACTCCTTCCACCAGCCCTTCATTTGGGGTCTGCTTTGTTTGCACTTCTTGGCTTTTGGAGTTTTCACTGAGTCTGCGAACCGTTCTGTGTGTGTGTGTGCTTTGCTCCATTTGTGCTGCGAATGCCTCGAACTTCCGCAACTGACTTGCCCACAAGGGAACACGGGACCAACCGACCAGCGACCAACTCAAGCGTACTGTTGTGGATGTGGATGTGGATGAGTTGACTTCTGTCTTTGGCCACTCACTGCGTGCTCTTGGGCAATTCCATAAAGTGTTTTATTTAATGGAAAATCTTTCAATTGTGGAAAATGGTGTTAATTAGCCGCCATTAGGATCATAAATTAGTCGCTACAAACGATTATGACGCGCGATTGTTCAGCTTTCTAGCTACACGTATGACTTTATATGGTCGAAGTGGGAAACATGTTTTCTGTTTTACGGTACATTTGCTGGGTAATGACTGCATGGCACAAAGTAGTCGGGAAAGTTCAAAGTGGGGTTGGATGTTCAATGAATTTAGTTAGTTTAAAGAACCACTGAACCAAACCACTGAACCGAATCTGTCTAACCCACCGCCGCACCGAACCTTTAAGTGTATTTCACTAGCTTTTTCAGCCTCAGAAGACTTGAACCAAAGTATCTTAAGCTTATAGTCCCTCACCCCCTCCTGTCCAGTCAATCGCCAGTCATTATCAGTTGTTTGTTGCCTCAACGATTGCTAATCAACTCGTGGGCGTAGAAGATTTGTCAAGCTCACTTGGGTGGGAGCAACTGCATTCTGCATTCTGCATTCGGCGCTCTGCATTTTATGTAGGTTAATTTCGAGCACAACTCAAGATAGCCACACGAGCGGGTCTGGACTTACTTTGATTAGCATTACAAATGATGCGAGTAATGTGCACTTAAGCCCAGAGAGCAGCAGTGCATCCTGGGCTTTATCCTAGACAGAGTGACGTGTGTGCTGGATATGGATTTTCCAGACTCCCAATGACTTGCAATTCATTTTCGGTGCTGTGTGGGCACCGCACAAAGCAGAGTGAAGGAAGACCGACCGCCGCAGACACGTATGGTCTGGCGCCGAACAAACCAAACCAAAAAAAAAGAAGAAACATCGACCCGAAACCCGCTCGTATGCAGATTCACACTTGTGCCGACCAACCAACCAGCCAGCCAGCTCCTCCTCCATTCGCTGGCCATAAAATATCGGCATTTTATTAGCGCGTGCATCCCATTTGCCGCTTTTCATTGCGATTTTAAAAGTGTTCCCGTGTTTTGATAGCCGCACTATCAGTGACCCATGGAAATAAATGTGGCCTATAGAGATTATGCCATCCTCGGCCTGTGTCTGCGCCAGCAGACCAGCGGACGGCCAGTTGAAGACCCTAATGAAATATGGCGCAATAATGCAGACTAACGGCTATTTAGGGCCACTCATCGGCATACGCGCTCTAATGCGTCGCTTGGTTCGCACTTCTGTCTCTGCTCCGGTCCACTCAATTCGCATTTAAAAACCACAAATTAACTGCACATCAAACATAATCATTTGTGAAAGCTGGCAGGACCAATAACAACACCTACGGTGTGTCCAGTTCCAGCCACGGAGACTGCCAAATTACTTAAACACACGACACTGTGCGAATAAGTCAAGTGGTTCCAAAAAAAGCTGGAGAATGAGAGCAAGCCGATTAGGTGATGCTCTATACAGAAAACGAAGCGAAAGAACTGAAAGCAAAGAAGCTGAAAAGCCTTTAGGATCTTTGCTGATGACATAAAAATGATTAAAGTAAGGGTTAATATTGAAAATTAGGAAATTCTTCAAGAGCAAAAGTCACTGAGCAGGAGTCACTTTACAAGAGATCAGACTCCTAGAACTAGGGTTAAATAAGAAGAGAAACCAGACAAAAGTCATTGAACTAGAGCTGCGGCACAAAAGTCTCTCGAAAAGAGTCAATGAACAATAGTCACAGTCTAAGAGTACAAGTCACTGCACACAGGTCACTGGACTAGAGTCGCGGAACAAGAGTCACTTTGCATGAGTTATTGTACAGAAATCACAGAAAAGAGTCACGGAGCCATAGTTATTGAATAAAAATCCCGAAAGACGAGTCACAGAACATTTTCTTCATAAAAGTTAATGAGTAAGAAGAGTAACTGAGCAACAGTCACTTTATAAAAGTTACTAAGCAAGCATAACTGAACAATAGATACTGAGAAAGAGTCCCTAAAAGATCACTGAACAAAGGTTACTGAGCAAGCGTTGCGTAACAAGGGATACGGGACAAGAGGCCGTAAAAAACAGTCGCAGAACAAGTGTCACTAAACAGTAGTCACTAGACAAGAGTTACTGAACAAGAGCTACTAAATAAGCGTCTCAGAGCAAGAGTCATTGCAGAAGAGCCACTAAACAACAGTCAATTTATAAGAGTTGCCAAAAAAGAATTACTGAACAATAGATACTGGGATAGAGTCCATAAAAGGTCAACGAACAAGAGTTGCATTACAAGAGTAACGAAACAAGATCCACGGAAAAAGCGTTTCCAAACCAGAGTTACTGAAAAAGAGTTACTGAACAACAGTTTCCGAACAAGAGTTACTGAACAAGAGTGACCCCAGCAAACATTTAATATAATTCTGATCACATTCGAGGCGATTTCGAGTCGGTCTGTTTAAAAAACGTTCGTTTTTTGTCTTTTGTCGAGAGAAAATGGTACCCTATCCGCGAAGAGTCGTTTTAAACACGTTTTTGTGAACCATTAAGACTCATTTTCGAGTCACTTACTAGTCTTTTTCAAGACATATTTTAAAAAATCACTTGTTGAGCATTTATATGATACATTTCTAGTCGTCTTTAAATCGTTATCTCTTTTTTTTTACCAATAGAGTTCGAAAAAGACTGATTTTGGTACAAATAATCCTGCAAAAGTTGGATGGGACAGAGATAGTCATTGAAGAAGAGTCACTGAACAAGAGTTAATGAAGACGAGTCCTTAAGCAAGAGTCACTAGACAGGAGTAACTGAATAAAAGTTACTGAGTAAGAGTCTTTAAAGTCACTGAACAAGAGTCACAATGCCAGAGTCACTAAGCAAGAGTCACTGAACAAAGTTTATTCAAAAAGAGTCTCTGAACAAGAACATGTGACACGGATCAAGTGTTTTAGAACAAGAGTCTCTGAGCAAGAGCCACTAAATAGTAATCATAAAGGCGGAGTTACTGATCTAGGGTTTCTGAACAAGAGTCACTGAACAAGAGTTAATGAAGACGAGTCCTTAAGCAAGAGTCGCTAAACAGGAGTGGCTGAATAAACCTTACTGAGAAATATTCTCTTAAAAGTCACTGAACAGGGCTCACTATGCCAGAGTAACTAGGCAAGAGTCACTGAACAAGGTTTATCAAAAAAAGAGCCTCTGAACAAGAACAAGTGGCACGGATCAAGAGTCTCAGAACAAGAGTCTCTGAGCAAGAGCCACTAAACAGTAGTTATTAAAAATGAGTTACTAATCTAGGGTTTGTGAACAAGAGTCACTGAACAAGAGTTAATGAAGAAGAGTTCTTAAGCAAAAGTCACCCAACAGGAGTCACTGTTTTAAAGTTAGTGAGAAGAGTCTCTTCAAAGTCACTGAACAAGAGTCATGATGCCAGATCTACTAAGCAAGAGTCACTGAACAAGAGTCACTGATCAAAAGTCACTGAAAAGGATTCACGAATCAAGAGCCCCGAACCAAGAATTACTGAACAACAAACACTAAACAAGAGTCACGGAACAAGATTCATTGAAAAAAGTTTACCTGTTTGACAAGGATTCGTTAAACATAAGTCACTTTATCATAATTTCTGTACAGAAATCAGAACCAGAATCCGTTAACAAGAAAGGAATAAGCCAGCGACAGACACCCAAAGCTCATCCCCTGTAAAGCTCTTCTTCTTGCCTTTGTTTAAATGAAATAGATTCAAAATGTTCCGATAAATCTGAACCTATTCCTGCTTAAAAACCACATATACTTCCATTACCCTTCCCTGTGCTTTATCATAACAAAACTCACACCAAACCCGACCTTGCCTGCTGCGTGTCTGCCTTAAGTCTCGTCTCTCCATCTCCATCTCCCTCTCTCTCCCTCTCGCTCCATCCCTTTCACTCGTACTCTCTATGCCGAAAAACCAATTGGCAAGTTGACAACAAAATTTTTGGTGGGCCGCCCGCCACAAGCGATAATTCTTCCAGTCCTATGACAACTAAATTGCCAAGGCCTGACCGTATTTGACCAGAGTCCCCGTCCGAGTCCCGAAAATGCACAACAGAGAACCCTCTCGGTGTGGTTTGGGGTTTCTGGGATAATTCGCCTGATGATGAATTCCAGCGAAAAAAGGCTAAGTAAATGGCCAAGAAGCGGGCGGGTGAACTGTTTCGGGTTTGGCCGGGGCTTGACTGTAATTGCTGGCCTCAGTCTTTGACTGGGTCGCGGGTCCCACACCAACACCGCCACCACCACCAGCACCACCAACACACCGGGGCAGGCAGGCAGGCAGGCAGGCACAGAAAGTCACCAGTTAAGTTCTCACTCTTGGCTTCGTTTATTTGAAAATTTCTTCATTTTTCGGAATTTGGTAATTGCCGGCTTTCGGTCTGGAGTCGAAGTCTTGAGCGGCTCTCGGAGCTGGAATTGTTTGCTGATCTCTCACTGATTTTTCGGCTTTTTGGCATTGCTTTGGGCTACCTTCTGGTTTTGCCTGTTCTCTTATTGTTGTTATCATTGCGCGACTTGGTGCCAGTGATTGCCATTGCCACTTAAAACCGTTAAGCAAACGCCGTGTGAGTTGGAGCTGGAGCTGGAGCTGGAGTTTGGCTTTAGCTTTTTGGGGTTTTAAATGAACTGCGTTGCATTTTGGGGTTATTGGGATGGGCCTGGCATTCCCTGGCACTTAACGCATTCCCCGTGCAAAGATAAGTTTCAATTACAAATTGTGTTGCCTGTTTTTGGAGCTTTAATTGACAATGCTGGGTCGCTGTATTGGAAGATATAGATCGGATGATTCGTTATCCGTGTGCTAAAGTGGAAGGATATGGAGGGAGAAATGATATGCTTTGGGTTTTTTACATAAATCAAACAGTTTTCGGTGCTAAAATTTCATTTTAAGAAGTTTTTTGTTGGTTTAAAACTTGTTCTACTTTTACTTCTATATACATATATATTCTATATATACTCCCATAAATTAGTCCCTGGTTCTCTCTAGAAATAGTCAATAGTTTGGAATTCATAGAAGTTTGCCTTAAGAAATTACTTATAAATTTTTCTAAATTTTTTCGATTATTTTGACTTGCACAAAACTCGGTTAAGCTCTTAAAGTTAATTTAACTGTTTCTGGTTTTACATTTACCAACACTTTTAACTAAAAACACAACCCCTTTGTGAATTTAAAGGCTTGCCAACAGACTTAGTCCACCTTTTTTCAGTTAACCAACACTTATTTTAATCATAAGTTGTTCAACACTCAAACATATTTTCTTAGTTTGATTCACCACTTTTACTAGCATAGTTAAAATCTTATTTTGATAAAGTGTTTCTGATTAAAGCTGATTGTACAACTTTTTATACGTTTTACAACACTACACAGGCTGAAGTACTTCTCTTCAGCTGTAAAAACTGTTGTCAGCTCAACTTATGATAATTTTTAAAAAGAATTTATCATATTTGGTAGACTTATTCAACACAGACTTCAGAATTAGTGTTGTACAGCAACAAATTAAACAAATTTCAGCCTTTTTCAAACTGAAAGTGTGTTAAATTTTCTGTAATGGTGTATTATTTGAACTAAACTTTGCTGCTGAAGTTTTTCTATATAATTTGCGGCTTAATTAAATGTACATTTTCTTGATAAAGCTGTGTGTTGAGCGTTTTTCAACACTTTAGTTAGAAAATTATCTCTCGGGAAATGCCCATAATGTTTCTCATAAAAGTTTTACAAGTTGCAGCACTTAGTTTGTACTTAGGGCGTTTCAACATTAAAGAAAAATATTTATAAATTAATTTAAAATTTAAAAACATTAACAAACACTAAAATTTGATTAATAAGTGTGTGCTTAAAAGCCCTGCTCATGGTTTTTACTTTGATTTCAATTTATAATAGGATTTAAAGAAATTTTTCAACACACTTGCTGGGCTTTATCAAAATTTGATTCCCAAATTAGTGTTGTACAACAGCAAATTCAATTTTTTCATGCATGTTAAGCTGAAAAGGTGTTTAAATTTATGAAATACTTATATAAATGTGTTAAATTTTTATTCATGATTTGTTTCTTTAAATTTTGCGGCCTTTAAAAGCAAATATTCAAGAGTTTTCCAACACTAAAGTTTGAATATTAATTCTAAATTTTTAATAACAAAAATTGAGCACATTTTACCGCTTTTCAACACTACAACACTTTCATAAAAAAACTGCCCAACACTGAAAACTTAACAATTTCCGATAAATAACATATTTAAAGCACTTTTCTCATTATCTCTGCCGACTCGGCCACTTCTACATTTGTAGATATCAAAATCTCTGCTTGTTACATGCAAAATTAGCTTCGCCCCCCCTTCTTCTTCTCCATACCGACTCTACCAGATTGTGGTCTCTCTCTCCTACTGTGTCGCCTGGCAGCTGAAATATGCCAAAAGCTGTTGTTCTGCTCGCTGTACTTGACAATTTTGTGCCTCCCCCCCACCCACCTACCCATTCGATTGGCCACTACAAGCGGCAACAATTCGAAAGCCATAGAAATGCCAACCGGCGACAATGTAGACGCGTATTCTGCGGCCCAACAAGCCCTTAATCAGAGGCAGTCCAAGAATCTCGGCTTGGCTAAAACAACTGCAAAGATTTAATTGCCTTGGCGGCCTGCTTAGCCAGGAGAGGAGCCGGCGGGCAGGCGGCGATGCAGCCACACGGCTACTGGTTGCGCTAAATAGTTGGCATCATTCTTAGACCTTACTTTGCCTGGGCAGGAGCCAAGGAATTGTCATTTAATTGCGTGGCGTACGTGATCGAAGCATTTGGCCCAGGATACCGCTGCATATCAATTTTATGCGCAACAAAACAATTCGTTAATAATCCAAATTCCCACATTGCCACATCGCCGCCGCCGCCGCCGCCGCCGCTGCTGTCAATTATTATTATTTTTCATTGGAAAAAGTCGAAGCGGAAAAATGAAATGCCAAACGCGAATGGCGCTCTTTGCTTTTTGCTTTTTTTTTGTTGTTTGTCTTCTTTCTAATGCGTTAACCCATTGTTGCCGACTGCGCGTGATTAAATCTATTGAAAATTGGCCTTTGTTTCAGGCGCAGAGGCTACCGACAAAAAAAATGGGGAAAAAGCCCAGTTCCACACACGCACCTCAATGTCTGGTCGGGGTTTTTGGTCAGGCGACCATTTGGCCGCCACCAACTTACCATAAAGCACCGTTACATTCTTCCGCTAACAAAGTAAAACAATGCATTGAGCCAAAAACATTCGAACCCCGCGAAGCGCATGCGTAGCCAAGAAGCTGGGAGTTGGAGAGGCTGGTGAAAGAAAAGCAAAATAACAGACGCAGCTTTCCAATTGGCTTAGCTCCCTTAGCTGGGCACTAGACCACAGGGAAAACTAAATAGTCAGAAGTTTGTTGGAAAAAAAGACAACATTTTGTATATCTTAGCCTTAAAATTGGATAATGTAAGGGAAAGTACAAAGCCGACCCCCAAAACATGCCAAGAAATGTTGAGAATGGACATTTTTAACAGCTTTAAGCTGAAATTGCTAAGCAGAAAACTTGTTCAAACCTTTTCCCAAAGAGATTTGATGGCTATGACCCAAAATCTGTGTATATAGAAACCCCACAATCGACGACGCCCATCCCTTAGAATTTAACAAAAAGGGTATAATGACTCAGTCCCGACTCTTTAACAGTCTCAATAAGAGAATAGGCAGAGATGCATATTGCTTATTCTCGAGGGGCGCTAGTGTTGTTGTAAAACATGCCAAGAGGCTGAGCAAGGGTACACCCAAAACACTAGCCAAAATCCGTATTTTTGTCTTTAGAAGAGTTTTTCCTAGAGAAAAGAACATTTTAAAACTTTTACTCGGTTTGTCGACAATTTTCCAAGTCTTAAAATCGATAATATTAACAAAATGACAAGCTGTACCTTTCAAAGTTGGAAAATATCTAATCAATCTAAAGTTAGATGCCACACACAAAGTGCTAAGTTGTCAAATCAGAAATGCAAACTCCTTGGAAATAATAATTAGTTCGGTTCAGTTTTTCGAGCAGCTTAAAAACCTCCGGTTCGTTTCTTTATATGGTTTTTGGAGCCATCTGAAACATCCTAAAGTAACTCTTTGACTGTGTATTCCGTGAAATCATTTGAATAGCTCAAGGATATTTAACACTCAGTAACGTCGTGGATAATTGAGAGTAACGCCCCTTAAAGTAAATGCTATACTCAGGTATGTAGTCTGATATTGTAGGTATATTGAGAGTTCTGAAAACAATTGCAGGAGATGTACGAGATGACTTGATATAAAATGGTGAAAAGTCATGCCAGGAAGATCAATTTGGTCTGAAGGATGACTCTTTTAGAGGGTCCAACAGCGAATCGTTATTGATTCCAAATACAAATGAATCATTGTAAGAGAATCGTTGAAAATTCACAAATTTTCAGTTATCATTCTGTCTGAATGTTATAGTTTTATGTCCTAAGTCTCGGCAATGAACTACACCGAACCGGTTCGGTTCAGCATGTTCAAAACAACGCCGGTTAAGTTTGTGGTTGTTACCCTATAGTGCGGTTCGATACAGAACCTACTTGCATCCCTAGTGTTAAGTGTTGCCCATTGCCATTACGGCTGGTGCTGCCCTTCGTAAGTAATTGTTTTGCTTATAACTCGACTAAAGTTCATCCTATCTTTGCCAGTTCTGAGGCGGATCGATATACTAAGTAGGTTACTAAATATGTCTAAAGCGTATTAACTACACAGAACAAAGAGATCCAAAACAAGAAAGAAAGTCGGTCAAGCCCGACTATAACATACTCTGTACCAAGAGTATCAGCGAACAGTCTTTTGATCATAACTCGAAAACCGTTCATCCGATCTTCTTCATTCCTGTGGCGGATCGATAAGTTATCTTAATAACTAAATTTGTCCAGAAGGAACAAGCCATCTATCTTCAAAACTGTGGGAGATATGACGTTTTTACTAAATTGCGGGGGCGGGAGGGGGCGTGACCAAAATTGAAAATAAACTTGATCTGCCTGCAGACATAAGAAGCATATGTCCCATACATGTCAAACCTCTATCTCTTACCATCTCTGAGATCTGTGCGTTCATACGGACAGACAGACGTACGGACGGACAGACGGACAGACGGACAGACGGACAGACGGACAGACGGACATGACGGACATGACTCGGCTGTTGATGCTGATCAAGAAAATATATACTTTATAGGGTCGGAGATGATTCCTTCTCGATGTTACATACTTTTGCACAAACTTATAATACTCTGTGTACCTACGGTACAGAGTTTAAAAAGATTCATTTGGACTGGATATGTTAATAATATCCTTTTAATCATACAACGGTGCTGGAAATCATCCAAAGAATGATCATTTATCACATCCCTTGAATGATTTTCAGTTACGTTGGAGGATTAAAAGGATATTAAAGACATGTCCAGTCCAAATGGATACGGGAAATCTCATCCAATGGACTGGAATTGTAAAAAGGGTATACTAAAGTCGTGCAAACGTGTGTAACAGGCAGAAGGCAGCATCTCCGAACCCATAAAGTAACAAGAAAGAAAGTCGGTCCAGCCCGACTATAACATACTCTGTACCAAGAAATTTTGTCTTTTGATCATAACTCGAAAACCGTTTCATCCGATCTTCTCCACTCCTTTGGCGGATCGATAAGTTATTCTAATAACTAAATATGTCCAGAAGGAACAAGCCATCTATCTTCAAAACTGTGGAAGATATGACGTTTTTCTAAATTGCGGGGGCGGGAGGGGGCGTGGCCAAAATTGAAAATAAACTTGATCTGCCTGCAGACATAAGAAGCATATGTCCCATACACGTCAAACCTCTATCTCTTACCATCTCTGAGATCTGTGCGTTCATACGGACAGACGGACAGACGGACGGACGGACAGACGGACAGACGGACAGACGGACATGGCTATATCGACTCGGCTGTTGATGCTGATCAAGAATATATATACTTTATGGGGTCGGAGATGCTTCCTTCTGGATGTTACATACTTTTGCACAAACTTATAATACTCTATGTACCTACGGTACAGAGTATAAATACTATATACGCTTGATCAGCATCAATAGTCGAGTTGATATAGCCATGTCCGTCTGTCTCACAGACTAGAACAGCTAGAGCCACCAAATTTTAAATGTGAACTAGTATTGTCTACACGCAGATCAAGTTTGTTTCAAACTTTTAACAACTCCTAAATTTTTTAAGATAAAGATATCGAGCTCATAATTTGCAGTGCAGTTTATGTGGCCAATATCCAAAATCTCACATATTTTCATAAAGATAGGATAATAAATGGCAGAGTTTAGAAAACGTTGCATACTTATTTGAGTCGCATCAGGTTATTAAACACTAATTGCCCTGAGTAACGGGTATTTCGAAGTCGGGCAGGGCCGACTTTAACTTACGCTCTCATTTGAGAATGAGGGGGGTCCTATTTTCTGGACAGAATGCATTTTAGTAGATTAGCTGGGATCTCTAGCTCGGATGAATCTGAGGTTGGACTAGTGTCCTAAGTCTCCTTCTACTCTGGGCGGGTCAATGGCAAAGGAGGTGTTGTACTGTTTCCTCCTCTTCTTCGTACCTTGGTGAGTGACGCCTAGGCATGTACCAGAAGCGATATGCTTTCCCTTGTGAGGCGTAAAAACTTGTTGGTATGCTTTAGGTTTATTGTTGGCCTCGTAAGCCTAGCAACCGCTCAAGAGCTAAGGTTTTTCCACCTATCCGCAGGAGCTTGTATGTTGCCATAGGCATCCCTATCGTGCTCTTCTCAGAAAGGAGGCAGTTTGTCCGCAGACTCGTTTCCTTCTCTATGTTGTAATGTCCAGGCACCCATATAAGGTGAATACTTCAGGCTCCAAGATCAGTTATCTTTGAAATACTTTTCTTCTATAATCTTTCTTCGTATCTGTTCTTTGTTATACTCTGTACCGAAGGTACATAGAGTATTATAAGTTTGTGCAAAAGTATGTAACATCCAGAAGGAAGCATCTCCGACCCCATAAAGTATATATATTCTTGGTCAGCATCAACAGCCGAGTCGATATAGCCATGTCCGTCTGTCCGTCTGTCCGTATAAACGCACAGATCTCAGAGATGGTAAGA
Organism: Lordiphosa fenestrarum; assembly: GCA_035044985.1. Lineage (NCBI taxonomy): Eukaryota > Metazoa > Arthropoda > Insecta > Diptera > Drosophilidae > Lordiphosa > Lordiphosa fenestrarum. The sequence goes on along the minus strand of JAWNNO010001055.1, from coordinate 18,475 downwards.
GATAGAGGTTTGACGTGTATGGGACATATGCTTCTTATGTCTGCAGGCAGATCAAGTTTATTTTTAATTTTGGCCACGCCCCCTCCCGCCCCCGCAATTTAGAAAAAACGTCATATCTCCCACAGTTTTATAGATGGCTTGTTCCTTCTGGACATATTTAGTTATTAGAATAACTTATCGATCCGCCAAAGGAATGAAGAAGATCGGATGAACGGTTTTCGAGTTATGATCAAAAGACAAAATTTCTTGGTACAGAGTATGTTATAGTCGGGCTTGACCGACTTTCTTTCTTGTTTTTTTTTGGATCTTTCTTTAATTTTAGCTTTTTTCTGGCTACTTCTTTTGTGGGCTATACTATTCTTGGTGTCCATTGTTCCTATAGCCTCTCAACTTCTTACCTTTCATTTCTTCTGTATTTCTGTCATCCTCTTCCCACTTTTCCTAGACTTTACTTTAGGTACAAACCAAAAAAAAAAAGCCGGATATTGTTTGTGTACTTCGCATGGGCTATTGCCGATTTCAATTAACTCCCAACTTTCTTACTTGTCGCCCAGTGTAATTGAACATTCACAGCCAATGCAATTCCCAACAAAAATCTGTGCGAAAAAGCGAAAAACCAAAACAAATGCCAACTTGGACTCAAAAGCATATCTCACTTACTGCGAAACTGCGCACATTCCTGGCTAGGTCAGGGGACATTTTGGAAATTAGCCAAACACTGTGAAAGGCTGGCCGGCCAGCCAACTTCTGCTTCTTCGTCGCCGCCGCCGCCGTCTTCGATTCTAAACTGGAAATGCATTTTGGTTAATTAAGCGCGTTCCGGCGGCGATTTCCCGCTGCTTGGCAACCAATTAAGAGAGCGAGAGAGAGAGCCAGGATATTCCCTGTCACTGTGTGAGTGTGTAAATTTAGCAGGCGGCAGCTGTGGGCCCCCAAGTCCAAGCCAAGTCCAACTGAAGGCATTCGGCATTCAGAGTGCCTGCCTGCCTGCCTGCCCACGGGTTTCGGGACTAGGCGAGTAGGTGTCATATTTATAATTTACAACATTAGCTCGCCATGGGGTAGCTTCGCAATCTTGCTGAATTTATGCATAAAGTAGTTGATGTTATATATTCGCAGGCTCCCTTCTCCGGGGCCCTCCTGGCGTGTGCGTTGGACTGGGGCATATGTAACACACGTTTACGAGCATGTAAAATGCGTGTATTTTATTTCGCCTTCAGTTTCTGTGCCCATGGAGTGCAAGCCCGGCTAGTTAAATTACCCATGGCCTGCTAACGAGCCCCAGCAGCCAGCCAGAAGAGACCGACTCTCAGATGCTAATGTCGCCGCCGCAGCCCTTGGGAATTGCCTTGAAGCACACACTCACAAACACACAGACACACACAAGAAGGGGTTAAAGAAATGAGAACCAAGAAACTATAAGCCTTGACCAAAAACCAGACTCTAATAATTTTGAAGTTTCTAGAAGGCTAAAGAACTCTAAGATATGATTATACCAAGTAGGGGAATGTTAATATTTTGGAATTGGTTCGATCTAAATACAATTCTTACCTTTTCAGTTTATAGTAAGATCATATTCCTCAGTATTCATACTTCATACTTCACTGCTTTTGCTTCATATATATATATTTCGCGCATCTAGGCCAACAGTTTGACGTTGGTTTGAATGATATATACTCTGAGAAGGTCAAAAATGGTTTTGAAATGGCTTTTTTTGTAAGTTTCTTAATACCGGTTCTAACCAGATAGAATATTATTCTCCGACTTTCTTTACTTAGTTTTTGTTCCTTTCGTTCTACAACTTCTAAGCCGCCCTCTACATTGGCCATCTAAGAAGTCTTCATGATAATTCCTCAATTTAACATATAGCAAATTATGCGATTTCTTTAACTGTTCGACCTTTACCTCGTGATAACCAAAAGATTTATAAGAATTTGTGCAAATTTCTCATCAAGAGAGTCAAATTTTTCACCAACAAAAACAATGTAAAATTTCACAAACTGTATATTTCGTCAATGAGTTCCTGCTTTTATTACAATTCTGTGATCATCGGATGGCATCTGCTTCAACGAAGTCATTAACACTTCAATGAGCCCATTGTGTTCGTGTAATATTTGCTGTAATTGGTGTTCATTTTCATTTCATTGAAAGATTGAGTAATGTCGACTCATGTGAATCTTCCAGAAAGTATGTAAAGGTTGATTATCCAGCAACTTTCTTTTTGGCAACACTGTTTGTGGCAGCTCAGCTGTTTTTGTGTCACATGCTACTGTCAAACATGTTCAGTTTAGTCCATAATCTAACTATGCATAAACTTTTATTGAATTTTATTATCACTTTTTTATTGAAAAATTGTGTTCAGCGACGAAGCTCATATCTGGTTGAATATCCATTCAACCATGTGAACAAATGAAATCGCCGTATTTGGTGTGAAGAGCAGCCAGTAGCATTGCAAGAGCTGACAATGCCTCCCGAAAAATGGTCCGTTTGGTGTGGATTATGACAAATGCAGGTACGTTACTGTGATTGCAGCACGGTTTTCTAACTAAGACTACTTTTCGGACCTATCTTTTCTAAGGAAGCTATACTATATAAATGTCCGATTTCGATCCAACTTAGTGGAAGCATGCAACAGCCTAACAAACAAACATGTAAGAAATTTGGAGTTGATTCCATTGAAAACAAAAAAGTTTTTCTCAATATAACTTCTTTTTCGACCGATCTTTCGTACTGCAGCTATATGCTATAGTCATCTGATTTTGATAAAACTTTGTAGAATTGTGTGAAAGCATATCAAATGAAGAAATGCCAATTTTAAGGACAGTTCCATTGAAAACAAAATAGTTTTTCTCACTATGACCACTTTTCTATGACAGCTATACTATATAGTTGTCCGATTTCGACCAAACTTGGTGGAATCATGGGAAATCATAGAAAACTAAGAAATGCAAAGTTTGGAAGCGTTTCCATTGAAGACAAAAAAGTATTTCTCACTAGAACTAGTTTTTCGATCAATTTTTCCTATGACAGCTATATGTTATAGTCATTCGATTTTGAGAAAACTTTTAAGAATTGTGTAAAAGTCTATAAAGTAAATATATGCCAATTTTAAAGAGGTTTACATTGAAAACAAAAAAGTTTTTCTTACCAAGACTACTTTTCTGACCTTACTTTTCTATGGCAGCTATACTATATATGTATCCGATTTCGACCAAATTTGGCAGAATTATGGAGAAGCATTAAAAACTAGTAAATACGGAGTTTGGAGACGTTTGCATGAAAAACAAAAAAGTTTTTCTCACTAGAACTAGTTTTTCGACCGATTGTTCCTATGGCAGCTATATGTTATAGTCATTCGATACGGCCGGTTTCGACAAATGTGCAGCGTATTGGTACTAAAAGACTTTGTGCAAAGTTTGGTGAAGATAGCTTTTGAACTGATGTGGAAGATAGAGTAGAAATATACGGGCATGTCTAAATCAACTAAGCTCGTCGTGCTGATCACGAATATATGTACTCTATGGGTTCGGAGATGCTTTCTTCTATGCGTTACAAACATCCGTAAAATTTTATAATACCCTCTGCAAGGGTTTACAAATATAACTTACTAAGGTTAAGCTTTGCAGTCGAGGATCTTTTAAAAACAGAAGCTATTAAGGGTGGGAATTTTTATACTCTGTACCGTAGGTACATAGAGTATAATAAGTTTGTGCAAAAGTATGTAACATCCAGAAGAAAGCATCTCCGACCCCATAAATTATATATATTCTTGATCAGCATCAACAGCCGAGTCGATATAGCCATGTCCGTCTGTCCGTCTGTCTGTCTGTCTGTCTGTCTGTCCGTATGAACCCACAGATCTCAGAGATGGTAAGAGATAGAGGTTTGACATGTATGGGACATATGCTTCTTATGTCTGAAGGCAGATCAAGTTTATTTTCAATTTTGACCACGCCCCCTCCCGCCCGTCATATCTCCCACAGTTTTGAAGATAGATGGCTTGTTCCTTCTGGACATATTTAGTTATTAGGATACCATATCGATACGCCAAAGGAATGGAGAAGATCGGATGAACGGTTTTCGAGTTATGATCAAAAGACTGTTTCTTGGTACAGAGTATGTTATAGTCGGGCTTGACCGACTTTCTATCTTGTTCGACAATGAGTTCCTGCTTTTATTACAATTCTGTGATCATCGGATGGCATCTGTTTCAACGAAGTCATAAACACTTCCATGAGCTCATTGTGTTCGTGTAATATTTGCTGTAATTGGTGTTCATTTTCATTTCATTGAAAGATTGAGTAACGTCGACTCAAGTAAATCTTACAGAAAGTATATAAATGTGATAACTTTCTTTTTGGCAACACTGTTTTTGGCAGCTCAGCTGTTTTCGTATCACATGCTACTGTCAAACATGTTCTGTTTGGTACATAATTTAACCATAAATTGACTTACAAACGAACAACGTTCATTATCACATTATTATATAACATCCAACCCTTGGTTCAACAAGGTTCAGTAATTGAACGTTCACCTTATAACTATTGAATACCGACTTCATTCTCTAACTTCTACCCAGTCTTTGCCCCAAATAGAATATAAAATGTTAACGTCTTTACCCAAAAACAGTTTTAAACTTTTGGCCAACAAACCCTTCGTCCCTTTTTTTGTCCCCCTCCCTTCACAATCTGCTTTATGCCTCATTATTTAACTGAAGCTGACGCTTTAACCTACTTTGCCCTTGCTGACTGACCCCAATTCCCCAAGCCCAAAAAAAACTGCAGTCGAAATATGTCACATTTAAATCGCAGTTTCACATATGACAACCTTAATGAAGATTTTAGCAGGGCTTTTAACGGCTTACTGCCCCGCAGAGAAATTTGTACAGCAAAAGAGGAAAAAAAAAGACTTAAAGTGCCGCCGTGTAGTGCATTTCAGCTTAATTTGTTCGCAGAAACCCAACCGCAAACAACAAACGGAAAAAAAATAAACTGAAATATTTCTTAATGAAGTCATTTGGTGGCTTAGCTGGAGGCCCGCAGCTCAGCTCGCAGCAGCAGCAGCACCCACTCAGGCAAAAATGAAGAAATCAAAAGATATGACACAAAACAAAAAAAACAAAAACCTACACAACAAATTTTGGTTTTTAATAAAGTGAAAATGTTTTAATTATATCGGTTATCACAAATCAGCGGGCCTAAAGCTTGAATTCTAATCATACGTCTTCTTACCAAGTGGTTAAAACAATAAAATGCCTGAAAAGTCTGGAGCATTTCCTGCATGGCTTAATAGCAAGGTGAGGCAAGTTGAGCATGAAGTGGTAAAGGATAGTGTAAGGTTAGTTAAACGAGCAGCAATGCAAAAGTTGTGTTCCCACAACCACATAGATCATCAAACGATATCGCAATCAGAGCTGCAAAGCGGTTTTGAACCGAACCGGTTCGAGCCCGGAATTCCGACTTTCAGATTACTGTGAACCGAACCTTGAACCGAACCTCTTAAGGTATTAAAGCTGAACCTGAACCCGTTCCGAACCCAAAATTTCGGTTAGGAAACACTTTTCGTATGTGGACTACGAAATTGCATTTTACTTTAAGGGCTGTCATTGCTTTGATGGTCATGAGCTGTATGAAAGTGTTTCCCAATCCCATCCCACCCCATCCCAAGCCAAAATCGAGACAATTCCCTAACAGTTTATGTCGGTTTTAGGTCGCTTACTATATAAACGTGTATAAAGCTTGGCTGAACCAAGGTTCGAACCAAAACCTTGGCCCAAAAACCTTGAACCTCAAAATTCTGAACCTGAACCATTGCTAAATTTTGGTTCGAGATCCATGAAATTTTTTGGGTTTGCAGCCCTGATTGCAATATAACTTTGGACGAGAAGAGAGCTATCTTTTACCTTGCCTCACCCTGTAAAGGCAACGCTGATTTCCTGGAACTCTGAGCGAGCCACCTACACACACACACACACACACGAAAGCTTACGCACATTTAAAAACCCAAAACCCGCTTAAGTTTTCGAGACGGGCTTAAAGCCATAAATTCAATTTTTTTTTGTTTTTTTTTCAACAATTAATTTCCGTCGCCAAAGTTTTCGAACGGAAGCTGCCGCCCACGTTTCTGTCGGCCAAAAACTTTCATTTGGGTGCCGCTAATTAAGTGTAAATCACTTGTAATTTGCGGCTCAAAGTCATCAATCAAGTATTTGAACTTTGACCCCTGGGTGTGGAGTGTGTGTGTGTGTGTGTGTGTGCCTTTTTATTTCATTTGGTCAGTTGATAACAATCGCTGGTTCCTATGTTTGGCTCGCCTGACCATTTTTGGCTTGACCAGCTGCTGCCGCTGCCGCTGCCGCCGGTTCCTGATTCTCTTCTAATCAAATGCAGTTGCTCCCGAAAAATTCAATCAACATATTTCAGCAGCACTAACGAATTTACCAAATAGGCAAGCCAAAGGATGCGCCGACTCCGACTCCGACTCCGACTCCAACTCGAGACGACGACGATGATGAGACTGAAACTGGTTGCCCAGAGTCGTCGTCTGTGCATACGCTGATTTGGTACATTTTTGGAGCAGCCGCCGCCGGCTAGGCAAATCTGCTGACCACCCGATGTTCGTCTTCAAAGTCTTGGGCAATTTGTAAACATTTCCATATTTGGGTTTTTGTGTGTGTTTTTTTTGTTTCTCTCGCAAATTTTGTGATTTTTTTTGCTTGCCCTTAAGTGGTGGAGTTCAGACTGGGGGCCTAGACTAGGAAAGTGTTTCAGGAAGTCTTTTTTTTTCGATTATTAAAATTTCATTACTATTCAACACTAGGCGCAGTAGGTGGTCAAGGCATTTGACAGCTAAGCAAAATACTCTTGCTGACTTTGTGTTCCTCTCAGAGTAGTTTTCCAAATATGTATCATTTACCAGGAAAAGATAAAGATCGAACAGTCAACGAAGTCGCAGAATATGCAAAATGTTAAGTTAAGTTAAGGAATTATCATGTAGATTTAATGGATTATATTGTAACTTATCAAGAATGCATCAAGACACCGAAATGTTGCAGCCAGTGTTATCAAATCAGTTTTTTTGCCCTCATTTCTAGCTTTCTTTAATCCAAATGGCGGAGAATTTTTAAATAATAGCGGGCACCGGGAATTCTGGCCTTTTATACCCTTGGGGTATTATAAAACTGTACGGCTGTTTGTAAGGCATAAAAGGAAGCATCTCCGACCACATATAGTATATATATGCTTGATCAACACGATGAGCTGAGTTGATTTAGCCCTGTCCGTCTATTTCTACTCTATCTCCCACATCAGTTTGAAGGCTATCTTCACCAAACTTTGCACAAAATCTTTTGGTACAAATACGCTGCACAAATTGTCGGAACCAGCCGGATCGGATGACTATAGCGTATGGCTGTCATAGGAATAGTCGGTCCAAAAACTAGTTTTAGTGAGAAAAATTTTTTTGGTTTCAATGGAAACGCCTCCAAACTTTGTATTTCTTAGTTTTCTACGCTTTTCCATGATTCCACTAAGTTTGGCCGAAATCGGTCATCTATATAGCATACCTGTCATTGAAAAGTAGAGTCCGAAAAGCAGTCTTAGTGAGAAAAACTTTTTTGTTTTCAATGGAAATGTCCGTAAAATTGGCATTTATTTATTTGATATACTTTCACACAATTCTACAAAGTTTGGTTAAAATCGGATGACTATAGCATATAGCTGCAGTATGAATGATGGGAAGAAAAAGAAGTTTTAATGGGAAAACCTTTATTGTTTTGAATGAAATCGACTCCAAATTTCTTACATGTTCATTTGTTAGGCTTTTGCATGATTTCACTAAGTTTGGTTGATATCGGATGTGTATATAGTATAGCTCCCATAGAAAAGTAACGTTCCGAAAAGTAGTCTTGGTTAGAAAAACGTTCAGCAAAGGTAACCCGAAATTTTCGAACCTTTACCTTTACTAAAACTAGTTCCTTAAAATGTTTAGCGGTAAATGCGAAATATTTTTATGAAAGTGTGCTCTTGAAATTCCCAACTGGTTCTAACGTTTTCGTTATGTAGAGAACTAAAGTAATTCTAACTTGTTCTTTAGTTATTTCATGGCTCTTGAATGTTTTCAGCCTTCTTGGGTTCACTTTAGAAGTTTGGATTAAGAAAAAATTGAGTTCAGCTTTAGAATTTTAGATGAACACTTTGTAATTAATTAAATTACTCTGGTTTTCTTACTAGATTGTTTTAAAGTTAACATTAGAAGCTACAGGGCTTTAAGAAAGCATGTTTTGTGCCTATTTTGAGAGTTAATCGGGCTTGACTCAAGTCAATTATTCAATAGTTTAAAATATATTTAATGCATCCCGAAAAAGTCATAAATTAAGTATTTCAGGACTGAAAAAATTGCACTTTAAATTTGAATTTTGTACTTTAATTAAGAATTTTTGTACTAACCATACTATGAACACCGTTTGTACCTTATTCTTTCCTACCTTATTTACCTTATTTTTTCTGAGTGTGGTAATAACTCTCCCGCGCTCTCTGCAGAATCTTAAAAACCAGTAGACTTTTGCATTCGTACGCTGTTTTTATTAAGGTACTTTATTTTGTGCCGCTTTTGCTTTGCTCGAGTGGCAATCCACAAGCAGACATAGTAAGTAATAGGTGAGTCACAACTGGTTCGTTTTATAGATATAGAAAATTTATCCATATATTTTAAAGATTTGAATAATCTTTACCCTTAAAGAGCTTTCATCATCATCGTCGTTGCTCTTTTTACAAGACTCATAGCCAGCCCAGGCAGACCATCCTTGTGTTTTCTGTATTTTATCCATGCATTTCAATGATTCGTGAATATTATCGGACAGCAAGTCCTCGCAGTTCACACCGCAGCCATTATGCGATTTTGGTCCACTGCTTGACTGGCACCAGTAACGATCACTGATCTGAAAGATGCCATAGTTCCTAGATCCATCCCAATTGGGTGGACTGACTACGTGAGTGCGAAACGAGCTTATTTTCTCGACGATGCACATGAAGGTACCCACAACGTCTTGGGGTAAACCAAAGGCCAACATTTCACGGCTTAGCGAACTTCGATCCATGGTGCGACCCTCAATGGTGGTCCAGGTGAGCACCAGCAGAACAGCTAGCAAGAGTACTTTCATCTTGTGGCAGACAATGACTACTGTTGAATGGGGTAAACGGTAGTTATACACTGATTAGGTTTTTATTAACTGTTAATCTTATCTGATCTTATCTGAAGTGTGGCAAATTTTGCAGGATTTAGCACTTGAGATTTGCGTAAATATTTGTGATTTTTTTTTTAGGAAAATTACACACTGAAAAAAGAATTTTTATTATTTCTAGGAAAATGAATTTGATCATAGAAAACTAAATAGTAATTCTAATGAAGTTGCTTCCCTTTCTCTTAAAGGTAAAAATAAACATATAACATATGTGCTTGGAAAGTGACTCGAACATTGCAAGTCAACAGTCTTACCATCTGCACCACCTTCCGTTTTAAATAATCGAATATCAGTGCTCTAACACCGTCAAACGTGTGGTCGAATCCCGATATACTAAGTTCGAATCCCGGATGAGGTTAGTTTAAAGAAGTCTTCTTAAGACTTCTAAATTGAATTGAACACCGAATTATTCGTGATTAATGCCCTCCAAAGTATGCAAACTTTATTTGATTTAGTTATTATGTATTAAAATGAAGCCATTGCAAGTCTGTCACAGATATTCGACACTGCATATTCACTCAGAAATGTTCGGTATTCAATAAAATATTGAGTAGGGACCAATCTGAAATATATACTTGACCAAAATTATGATTTTCATATAACATAGCATACTTTAAAGGGCATTAAGCCTGATATATTTTGTGTGTATAAGCGTGGTAATAGTAATCCTTAGGAATATTAGTATACAGGAATTTTAAATCACAAAATATAAGCAAATGTAAGATCATTGAAGAGTGGGTTCTTTTTCGGAGCATTTCTGGATATTTAGTGCCTAAAATATGGACCTAAAATCGGTCATACCTAACAATCTATTGAAATTAAGTCCCTAAACTAACTTTAGTGTTTTGTGTATGATATTTTAGGTAATATGTTCATACATTTTAGGTAATTTTAGGTAATATTTTTTTCTGAATGAGTGCTTTTTACATACCCTTGCAACTTTCAGAATTTAGATACAGTCATGCTCCCTTTTTCACATTTCCAATCCCAGGAAAAGTCTGGCGAAAGTGAAAGTGGGTTCAAGGCTGATGAAAAATTTGCATAGAATACAAAAAAATCTGAAGTTTGGAGACTTTTATATTGAAAATAAAATAATACCCTTGCAAAGGGTATTCTAATTTTTGCCCAGAAGTTTGCAACGCATAGAAATATTCATTTCCGACTCCATAAACTATATATATTCGTGATCAGGGTGACGAGCTGAGTCGATTGAGCTTGGTCCGTCCGTCTGTCTGTCTGTCTGTCTGTTTCTACTCGAACTAGTCTCTCAGTTTTGAAGCTATCGAGCTGAAATTTTGCACAGAGTCTTCTTTTTGCTGCACTCTACCAATATGCTGGAACCGACCGGATCGGATGACTATATCTCTTAGCTTCCATAGGAACAATCGGTCGAATAACTAGTTTTAGTGAGCAAAACTTGTTTCTTTTCAATTGAAACGTCTTCAAACTTTGTATTCATAGGTTTTCTATGCTTTTTTATAATCCTACCAAGTTTTATTTAAATCGGACAGCTATATGGTATAGCTGCCATACAAAAGATAGGTCTGAAAAACAGGCTTAGTTAGAAAAACTTTTTTGTTTTTAATGGTAGCATCCTGCAAATTTGTACCTGCTTGTTTCACATGCTTTCACCTTATTCTATCAATTTTTGACCAAGTCGGATGACTATATCATATTGCTCCCATATGATTGATCGGTCGCAAAATGGTTCGTTGTGTAAAGACGAAGTTAGCTTCGCTTTCTCGTTAAAATTAGTTTTGTATTTACTATTTTCAATGCCAGCTAAATGCTATAGCAAATGTGCAGCGTATTATACTACAAGCTTTCGTACAAACATTGATAAATACAGCTCTCAAACTGACGAAGGAGATAGCAAAGAACAGAAGTTTGTAATAATAATATAATTTTACTGATGTCAAAGATAAGATAGTATTTAGTCGAGGTGCGTAAGGAAAGTTTGGAGCTCTGTAAGAGCTCGAGTAGGGCTTTCTCTATTTTGATACCCTTGTCCAGCTGTTTGTAAAGCATAGAAGGAAGCATTTCCCACCATATAACGTATATATATTCCTGATCAGCATGACGAGCTGAGTTGATTTGGCCATGTCCGTCTGTTTCTATGGTAACTCCTCCGTCAGTTTGAAAGCTTTCTTCACCAAACTTTGCACTAAGTCTTTTGGTAGAAATACGCTGCACATTTGTTGAAACCTGCCGTATCGGATGACTATAGCATATAGCTGTTATGGGAACTATCGGTCCAAAAACTAGTTTTAGTGAGAAAAACTTTTTTGTTTTCAATGCAAACGTCTCCAAACTTTGTATTTCTTAGTTTGCTATACTTTTCCATGATTCCACTAAGTTTGGTCGAAATCGTACATCTATATAGTATAGCTGCCATGGAAAAGTAAGGGTAGAAACATAGTTTTAGTACGAAAAACTTTTTTGTTTACAATGCAAACCTCTTTAAAATTGGCATATATTTATTTTATAAGCTTTCACACAATTCTGCAAATTTTTATCAAAATCGGTTGACTATAGCATATAGCTGTCATAGGAACGTTTGGTCGAAAAACTAGTTTTTGTGAGAAAAACTTTTTTGTTTTCAATCGAAACGCCTCCAAACTTAGTATTTCTTAGTTTGCTTTGCTTTGCCATGATTCCACTAAGTTTGGTCGAAATCGGACAACTATATAGTAAAGCTGTCTTAGGAAAGTGGAGTCTGAAAAGTAGTCTTAGTGAGAAAAACTTGTTAGTTTTCAATGGAAGTGTTCTTTAAATTGGCATTTGTTTATATGATCTACTTTCACATAATTATATAAAGTTTTATCAAAATCGGTTGACTATAGCATATAGCTGCATTACGTAAGATCGCTCGAAAATGAAATTCTTTAGAGAAAAACTTTGTTGTTTTAAATGGAATCGATTTGAAATGTCTTACATGTTTGTTGTTTAGGCTTTTGCCTGATTCCACTAGGTTTATTCCAAATCGGACATCTATATAGTATAGCTACCATAGAGTAAAATTAGCTTTCTATTTTCATTGTGATTTCTCTTATTGACTCCAAATTAGAATCCAAACCAATCCGATTTACAAATGAAATGCCAACAAACTTGAAAAGTTTTTGGGAATTTTGGTCTATGTTTGTGAGGGTTAGGGTAGCTGCTGACGGGAGGGGGCCAGGGTCAGTTGGTTGGTGGATACTTGAAATGTAATCGACAGTGCGGCGCACTCGAATGACCAACTGGTCGACCCTTTCAATTATTTGTTGTTGTTGTTGAGCGAAAAGAAAAAAATGCCAAAAAGCAAAACAAATGCAAACAACGTTCAGTTCAGGTTCAGGAGTCTCGGGCTTTCATTGTCCCATGGCTGGTTTCCAAGGTCCCAAAGGATTTCCTTGTTATGCGTGCGAGGTTCGGTTTTAACCCTCTCCTGCCACTGCCCTTTTGTCCGGGCTCAGACTTGAGCTCCAGGTCGTTTGTTTGCCCGCCCGCTACCCAGCCAGCGCTTTCCGACGACTGCACTCGAATGGTTTCGTTTACATTTTACGTGCGAATGTAGCTGTTTTTTGAATTATGGCGACAGGAACACAGCCACAGCCGCAGTCCGCAGTCCACAGTCGTCGTCGTCGCTGTTGTTGTTGTTGTTGGTGTTGTTGGTGTTGTTGGTGTCGTCTGTTGCAGCCTCAGAGAGCGAAACCCCTTTTTCCGTCTGCGGTTTTCAGCTCCTGCACACTGGTACCGGCTCAAAGGAAGTGGCCTCTGCTTGTATGTAGGAGCATGTTTGAAATATGTTGAACCACTGTGCCCGGCTCTGCTCTGCTCCGTTCCTTCCTTCCTGCCTGCAAGTGTTGTGTTTCAGTTTCACAGCGTTTCGACATTGCCGTATTTTATTCAAAAATGCAGCCACGTAATAGAATTTTTGATGCCAGCCCGTCTGGTGGTGCCCATAAAGATGCCACCCCGATAGCGGTCAGCGTTCGGTTCGGTTCCAGTTAGCCTCTCCGTTTCAGAGAGTGATTTTTCGGCGGGGGCTACTGGGCAACAATCTCATCATAAATTCATTAGTTACGACGACTGCAACACGCAAATATTCTCAGCCAAGTGCGCCCGGACAGAGAGAGATCCTCCAGCTGGCTGCCGGTTGCTGTCGCTGGGAGGTGGGGCCCAAAAAGGCGGCAGTCCCAATGATTTATGCGCCAAGTTGTTTAGAAAATCCGAAAGGGGGCAGTGCCAGTCGCTGCTCCGTCTGCGTTCAAGCCCAGAAGGGATTTCTTTCTGTTTGATTAAGCGAGGGTCTAGCCGGTTGCGACCGCAGCGCCGGTCGCTAAACGCAAATCAACAACGGCGTTGATAATGGCCAAAGGGCCAAGTCCAGGGCCACATCCTCCACTCATGTCCGGAGTTGTGAAAATATACACCTCGCTCACGTTCCACACGAGGCTGGCCGCGTCAGGTGTTGCTCAATTCTAATCCAGGGCGTGTCTTCGGCTCGCTTCTTAACCGTCCATAATCGTTGTCTCCCGCAGACAGTTAAATCGCTGTTCCACTTAGATACTAACAGACATCCAAATGACCGGGCACCGGGGGAGACGCCAGTTAAAATTCGAAAGAATTTTCCAACAAAAAGCCAAAGGGAATGATGGTTTTGGTGGGTTATTTATGAAGTTTCAGTTGAAGTAGTCGGTCGAATGGTGGAGGAGAAAGGTGTAAGAAAGGTGAATATTTTAGAAAGTGATTTCCCAGCATTTGATTTGGAGAGGTAGGAGAGGTGATTGGGGTTGCTGGGGTACATGTGGACTTTATTTTGTATATTTTGGTAACTCGAAAAGGGGTAGCTGGTTGGCTAAGGGCCGTAGCATAGCTTAAAGCAGTGGTGGGCACACAGTAAAAGCAGTAAAAGCAACTCTGCAAAGCAATGATGGCGAGAGGTATCAAATCTGTTTGTTATACTCTGTACCGTAGGTACTTAGCGTATATAAAGTTGGTGCAAAAGTATGTAACAGCCAGAAGGAAGCATCTTCGACCCTATAGAGTATATATATTCTTGATCAGCATCAAGAGCCAAGTCATGTCTGTCTGTCCGTATGAACGCACAGATCTCAGAGATGATAAGAGATAGAAGTTTGACTTGTATGGTGCATATGCTTCTTCTGTCTGTAGGCAGATCAAGTTTATTTTCAATTTTGGCCACGCCCCCGAAATTTAGAAAAAACATCATATCTCCCACAGTTTTAAAGATAGATGGTTAGTTCCTTCTAGACATATTTAGTTATCAGAATAACTTATCGATTCGCCACAGGAATGGTAAAGATCGGATGAACGGTTGTCGACTTATGATCATAAGACTGTTCGCTGCTGTAGCGCAGTAGGTGCGCTGTTTTTAGCTGCTACTGCACCATCAAAATTTATGCTGAGCGTTTAATTTCGTTGGTAGAGAGTATTTTATAGTCGGGCTTGACCGACTTTCTTTCTTGTTTTAATGGTTTAGACAGTCTAGATGTCCAAATTGAAGGGATTGGTCCAATAATTGGACTTAGTCCAAAGAAACCTCTGTTGGTTTTCACTCAGAACCACAAAACCTGGCATCTTTCACAATATTTCTGCCAAGACTGTACAAAATTGTGCAAATCATAAGGATATATATGACATTATAAATTTAGTTTTTAAGAAAAGTCTACAGTGTGGTCTTGAAGCGTATATGTGCTATTGTCTTTCTAATGATACTGTCCATATTTGCTGAATGTTGTATCTTTTTAGAAGAAAGCACTTTCGACCACATAAAGTTTGTATATATTCTTGATCAGTATGACGAGCTGAGTTGATTTAGCCTTGTCCGTCCGTTTGTCTGTCCGTACCTCCGTCTGTTTCTATGCTATCTCCTCCATCAGTTTTAAAGCAATCGTGACCAAACTTTGCAAGAAGTCTTCCAGTACAAATAGGCTGCACATATGTCGGAACCGGCCGGATCGGATGACTATAACATATAGCTGCCATAGAAACGATCGGTCGAAAAATAAGTTCTAGTAAGAAAAACTTTTTTGTTTTCAATGGAAACATCTCCAAACTTCGTATTTACTAGTTTTCTATGCTTCTCTATGATTTTGCCAAGTTTAGTCCAAATCGGACATCTATATAGTATAGCTGCCATAGAAAAGTAAGGTTAGAAAAATAGTTTTAGTAAGAAAAACTTTTTTGTTTATAATGCAAACCTCTTTAAAATTGGCATACATCAATTTTATAAACTTTCACACAATTCTACAAAGTTTTGTCAAAATCGGTGGACTATAGGTTATAGCTGCCATAGGAATGATCGGTCGAGAAACTAGTTTTAGTAAGAAAAACTTTTTTGTTTTCAATGGAAACGCCTCCAAACTTTGTATTTGTTAGTTAACTATGCTTTCCCATGATTCCACTAAGTTAAGACGAAATCGGACAACTATATAGTATAGCTGCCATACAAAAGTAAGGTTAGAAAAGTAGTCTTAGTGAGAAAAACTTGTTTTTTTTCAGCGGAAATGTTCTTTAAATTAGTTAGAAAAACATGCTTCAACTCGGCTGAGCCGAAGTAGACTTTCCTTTATTTTTTCTGAAAAGTTCTTTCTAAACCTGGATTTTAGGGTATATTTTTCATTAGTCAAGAACATTTTTTGTGTTCTTTTAAAAAATTTTAAGTTGGGATTACATTAGCTTAGCCTTGCGCAAAAATTTTAAGTGTGACTTACCTATTTGAAAGGATTTTCGAGGCAAGAGAGCAGAGACCAACTGACAAAGTTCTTAGCAACATGCTGTCTTGATTTTAGCAACATGTTGCTAAGCTTTTGCAATGAATCCCTTGAAACTTAGGCAATAATTTAAGCAAACAAACATCGAATCAGTTGATACCAAAAGTTTTCTCAAAACTTTCACCTTTTTATAAATATTCCAAATTAAAATAAAAAATTTGTTATAAAAATTCCAAACAAAAATAATGAAAAAAAAAACACAAAAGTAAAACAAAAACGTCTCAATTATGTTATGAATGCTTAACAAATATTTGATACCCACCCACCTAAGTGGTAGCCAACTCAGCCAGAGACGCTCCACTTGCGCTCGCTTCCTCCCTCCGCTTTCATTTGAAATTTATTCTAATTTTGGGAAAACGAAATCAATGCAAGATTAAACCAATGGCAGACCTACATCTACTGTACATATGTGGGCATGGAGCCGAGGCATTTTTCCAATCGTTATCGTCAATTTAGTAAAACCTTTTGTTTTTTGTCGCCAAGACGGCCGGCTCTCCGCCGAGCCTTATGACCATAAATTGCCCAGCAAACCGTGACCATAAATTGGAGCTAACAAAGAAATTATGAAATTCAAATGAAGTGCGTTCCAGGTCCGAGTCGGAGTTGTCGGGAGGCGAGCGCAAGCGCTGCACCTGAGGCCTCGGCCTCAGCCAGCCAGGCACAAGGTCTCTGCTCTGGCTCTGGCTCAGATTAATCCCCACTGACAACCACAAGGCAGCAGCAGCCAAAGTTGAGGCCACTTTTATAGAGCAACAATTGCCCCCATCCTCGGCTCCAGTCGCCAGCCACCCGTTTACATGAGTAAATTGTGCAACTTGTTCACTTTTTGCATAAAAATTGTTCATTGAAAATGCATAAATGTGCAATCTGCACAAAGGAAATGCCGTAGTCGGGGGCCATTGAAAGAATTATTATGGATAAAAACATTGAACTCGGGGTAAGTCGATATCGTCGATGCAATTGCTGATTGCTGTTTTGTTGTGGAGCGCAGGAATGCCGGCCCAGCCGTTGGAACGAACGTTCGTTCGCTGGTTCGTTTGTTGTTAACTATGAATTGTCTTTAAGTACATGGCATTAAGTAACATTTATAATATATTCATGAGCGATATGCCGCTTCCCGGTATTTGCTCGAAATCTAATGTCTCCTCCCTAAAACCCCCTGCGGTATCGCTGGCTATCTAAGCTGCTTCGTTTTCCAAAACCCGTAAGCATATGGCTTGGCCCCCGGTGCCAGACAGTTGGTTGCATGGCCCATTTTGTTCGACCCGCAAAAGCCAAGTCAAAGTTGGTGTGTTGCCAAAGGAAAAGGAAAAACAAAACCGAAATATAGCAAATTAACTTATGGGGAACGAACTTGTGATACACTTTTTAAGATTTATGCATTACTTTAAAATTTTGGAATGGAATAAGGTTTAATCTTGAAATGATTTGGATTTGGTTTTGTCAACCCACCGAGATTCTGTTCCTTAGGAGGTGTCTACGCAGCTGAACTGAACTTTAAGGCATAAGCAGGTCGATCAGAAATGCATCATAGGGCCGATTTCTCATCTCCTATCAAAAAATCCGGGTTATCCGGTATTAAATCTATCCCAAACGTTTTCAGATCCCGTAATTTCGCATTCCAAATACGAAAAGGATTGACTTGATCTCGGATGTTTCGGTTCAGTATTATATGTAGTTTTCGTACCCAAATTGCAGGTCATTGCATGACTTTTGAAGCTAACTGAACCACGGATTCGGTACGGCTCAGTGGTTCAGTGGCTAAGAACAAGAAGGATGTGGGATACTCACTCAAATCGATAAGCAACTTCCACGAAAAAAATGCAGTCTGCTGGGTTATCCTTAAACCAGCATCGGTTCGTTTGATGAGTGGTCTGCCTTAATTTAAACAAAAACTCAAACAAAGACAAGCTTAGAATTAGGGTTAAGCAGTTTCTTAAAACAAAACATTCCTATTATTCAACATTAAAGGCAACTTTTTACCTTAAGGGCCAGATTTTGGACTAAAAGATAAAGGGTCTGGCCCGATAAGGGAAGGGGTGCGGCCCAATGACGGGAATTTTGAAATTTCCTTTTAAATTGAATAGGTTACTTCAAATAAAACTGATCTGTCTAATTTTTAAATTTTTTTTGTGCAATGTCCTTAAGATATCGCTAAAAGTCGTTTTTTGACAAGGTTTTTTTTAAATGCCAATATCTCAGGCCCCAGAGTAGCTAGCGACATGAAATAAAATCCCACCGACAGAGAATTGAACAAGGTTAAAAAAAATGAAAAACTTAATTACTTACACTGAAAACTTTTTTGTGTATAATTAATTGAAAAATATAATGAGTCGGTTTTGGTAGTTCCCGTTATAGCGCCACCTTAAAACTTTTACAGTATCTTCTTTGAACCTGGACGCTTATTACCTGAAAGTTTCAAAAAAATCGATGATACGCTTCCTCAAGAAAAATT